>SKCR01014281.1:0-162738 GCA_019454045.1 Zanthoxylum bungeanum | reverse complement strand
TGGTATTCTTGTTTGGTTTGAATTTTAGATTCAAATTTATGCATATATATATTTTGAATACATTTATATTTTGTAAAAATATTTGATATTTTGAAAAACATGATTTTTGATCTTTAATTATTTTAGATGTGTTTAAAATATATTGATGTTGGGTTTGATGTTAAAAATTAGATTTGGGTGTTTGGAAAAATTTGGAGATAAATTGAAATCCATTTGGAGCTAACAAATTGGATTTTCTAGCTCTCATGATATTATTGTCGTGCCAACCCAGACCTGATGGCGCGACAATCAAACAAATATGAGCAGCGTGCTTAAGCGTGTGAAAATGCGTGCATCACATACGAGCACGCGCATGCAGTAGTGCGTGCACTGTGAGATCAATAGCGCTTGTGCGTATGCTTTTCGCGTTATCGACTTGTTTGACAACCGATTTGGTCCGTTTTGACTCCGAATCTTTCGAATTTTTTTCCTATGAACTTGAAATGGAATACTATATCCCATTTAATTTAAAAATACACCCATGCTCTATATCTATGGGTTAGACCCGTTTTCACTGTGCGAGACTCTAATCCGATCCCAGGGGATCTGGATCCGCCCTAACAAAGATGATATCAGAGTAGGTATTAACCACACAACACATTTTTAATAAAAAAAATCATGTTTTACATGTTTGATATGTATTTGAATCTATGCCCTTATATTTTTACTTTAATTATGCGTGAATAATATTTGATATGTGTTGCATGTTTTAAATTAATTTTTCATTTGACCCAAGCATGTTATTTAATGATTTGTTGTCATAAATCTCATATTATTAGGTTATTACTTTTAAGCGATAGTATTAATAATATTGGAGCATTATTTGATGGTTTGTCCTATCAATACAGAAATGAATGAGTTCTTATTACTTGTGCCCAATATCGTCATTATTGTGAGGATATAAGTAAACGGAACTTGGGTCGCTTCGGTAAAATATTTGATATAACATGATGATTTGATGTAATTTCTAAATACAATCATTATTGAGAGGATGTATTTACGAAGCTCATTAGTGCATATTGACAAGTATACACCTAGAAATCCAATACTATCATTATTGTGAGAATAAGAAATGGTTCAAAACCAAATTTAGGAGTCATATTGATGTGATTGACCGATGAGGTCTACCAGTTAAGTTCATGAAGGCCAATATCGTAATTATTATGAAATTGGTGTAAATGCCATGTGATTCACTTCCCGTTATGAAATTTCATTTTTAAATTTATATTTTTTTGTTCAATGAGAATATGAAATTACATAAAGTAATGGGAGGGTACTAATAGATTTTAAATCCATAACCGTATTGGTGTTTTATATTGATATGCTCTAATGTTTATTGTTGTTTTGGATATGAACATTTGCCTTGTCATGGAGTTAGAGTGATTGAGCTATGTGACGCTCAATCCATTGCCAGTCGAAATCGATCTTAATTTGACTCCCGAGCGGGAGACATTTGAAAAATGGAAGGATGATAACCTGAGTCCTATATTTTAGGGTCGATAGTTTCTGATTTACTCAGACGATACATAGATGTGTCTGATGTTTTGAGCATTTTGAGAACACTCGAGAAGTTGTTCAAAGCAAACCAAGAAATTGAGATATATTGAAGGTATAAATAATTATTTCATGTTATGCTTAAGGATGAAGGAGCGATTAACATTCATGTTTTGAACATTATTGAGCAGATCCGTTATTTAGAATGACGAGGTATTATGATTGATGAAAGGCAAAGCTAAAATTTGATTATGTCTACTTTAACTAGTACATATACTGGCTTTGTATTGAATTTTCACATGCATTCGATGCAAGCCACTTATGACGAGGTTCATAATATGTTGTACAGGGCGAAACAAGATTTGAAGAAAAGGGAATTCAACTTTATACCTCATTGGTGGAGCAGGTTCTTCAAAGACTTCTAAGAAGTCGAAAAATATTAAAATTGGAAAGAAAAAGATAGCAAAGAAAGACTCCAAGAAACCCATAAAATATAAAACTGTTAGATCGACAATAGCTCATGATGAATGTCTACAATACAAGAAGTCTGGACACTGAAATAAATATTGACTAGATTTGAAAGGAAAAGCATGACCCTCAGGTACATTTTCTATTTTTTCTGTTATTGACATCTCGATGTTAGACACCAGCAATCCCATTCATTTGTAACTTCATGTAGGTAATGATAGTTAAAAGAATGTTTAACAAATGAGAGATCCAACTTAGAGATTACAATGGCGAGACCTTGGATGTCGAGGCCATTGGAATAGTTGTTTTATATCTTCCTATGGATGTAAAATAATTTTACATAACTGTTATTTTATATCCTCTCTGATTAGACAGATTATCTCGTTACCTATTTTGGATAGAGAGGGATATAATATAAATTTTAAAGATGGTATTTTATGTTTCTATAATAAATATGACTATTTGATATGTGAATGTTATTTATTTAACGGTCATTATGTTTTAGAAATATATCGAGATGTCTTTAATATAGAGGAAAATAAAAGTAAAAGATATAAATTAAATGATAATGAATTATGGCATATGAGATTAGGACACATAAGTGCTAGACGTCTATCGAAATTGGTTAAGAACGATTTGATTGAAGATCTTATCTTAGATCTTTATCCATTTTGTGAGTCATGTATCCAAGGGAAAATGACAAAGGCCCAGTTTCTCTGTGTTGGACATCGTGCTGATGATTTATTGGAGCTAGTACACAGTGATATGTGTGGTCCATTAAATCATGCCACTTATGGCGATTCTATATACTTCGTGACTTTCATGGATGATAAGTCACGATTTTGTTATTTCTATTTGAAAAGACATAAATCGAAAATATTTGATAAGTTTAAAATATTCTGAAATGAAGTTGAAAAACAAACCTGGATATTCATCAAATGCCTTCGATCAGATTAAGATGGTGAATACATGAGCGATTCTCACCCAATATAGCCTACAAGGAAATCCTCAACATAATAGTGTGTCTCAACAAAGAAATCGTACTATATTGGATATGATGCGATCTATGATGAGCTATACAGATCTTTCATTTGACCTCTAGGGTAATGCTTTACTTACTACTGCCCACATACTGGACATAGTTTCATCTGAAGCTGTTTCTACTACTCCATATCAAATATGGTATAATAGAAATCCAAGTCTTAGATATTTAAGGATTTGGGGTTGTCCCACGTACGTTAAAGTCGCACAGCAAGATAAACTAGAACCCATGGGGTATAATTCATGTTAGTTAGATATCCTGATAATTCTTTGGAACATCAATTCTATGATTCTGAGCAAAGAAATGTATTTTTGCTTGTTTTATCACTTTTCTTGAAAATGAATTTTTGAGAGAAATTGAGAATTGTAGAAAGATTGAACTCGATGAGTTTGATCTTAACTTAGAGGAACTTAAGATGGGATCAGAGATCCAACTAGGTGAAGAATCTTTGACATAGGTTCTACGTAGGTCGAGTAGAGTGTCGAGGCCTCCAAAAAGACTATTTTGACGTTTGATGCGAGTCTCGATGTTCTCCTTTTGGAGGAGACGAATTTGACCACGTATAAAATGGTGATAGTAGATATCGATTCGGGAAAATAGAAAGATACCTTGAAATTTGAATTGGATTCTATGTATGAAAATTAAATCTGGGAATCGGTTGAGCTTCCTGAATGAGTTAAACATATTGGTTGTAAATGAGTTTATAAAAGGAAGCATGGACCCGATGGAAATATGGAAACCTTAAAGGCCTGACTAGTAGAGAAAGGTTACACTCAACATCCTATGATTGACTATGAGAAAACTTTTTCACCATTCTCCATGCTAAAATCCATTAAGATACTTGTAGCCATTGCTACATATCATGATTATGAGAAATGATAGATGGATGTGAAAACCGCGTTTCTAAATGGATTCCTCGATGAAGATATCTATATGAAACAACTAAAAGGTTTCATATCCAGTGAGACTTCAAAAATGGTTTGTAAGCTCAAGAAGTCTATTTATGGACTTAAACAGACATCCCAAAGTTGGAATAGTCATTTTGATGAGATAATTAGATTATCTGGATTCATCAAGAACGAGGAAGAATTACGTGTTTATAAGAAAGTTAGTGAAAGCATGATAATATTCCTTGTATTATATGTAGATCATATCCTTATCATTGGGAATGATATATGATTGATGCAAAGTGTAAAAGCCTACCTTTGCAAGAACTTCTACATGAAAGACATGGGTTAAGTTTCATATATACTGGGTATAAGGTTCTACCAGGATAGATAAATGAAGCTTATAGGGTTGTCGTAATCTACATACATATAATTTTTTTAAAAGGTATAGTTTTACGAATTGCAATACAGTAAGTGTACTATTTCGATATGACATACATCATTCGATGAAAATGAGACCTCAAAATGAGGAAGAAATAATTAAAAAGTCCAATTTGCCATATGCTTCTAGTATTAGAAGTATTATGTATGTTATGCTAGCATTAGTGTGACTAGCCGATATCAATCATATCTGATTAATGAGCATTGGACAACCATGAAACATATCATGAAATACCTTAAGGGTACTAAGGATAAGTTTCTAATTTATTGAAAAGATGAGCTATAGCTTAAGGGTTATAGAAACTCTGATTTCCAAGGAGATCCGGATGATAGAAATTCTACATCCGGATAATATTTACCTTTAATGGTGGTATAGTTAGTTGGCGATGTTCAAAACAAGGCCCTACAACTGATTCCACCACTGAGACATAATTTATAGGGACTTCGAAAGCTTCTAAAAAAGCTATTTGGATTAGAAATTTAGCAGATCCGCTTAGTAAGGTCTTACCTATAAAGTTATCCGATAAGAATGTGGAGAAGATGGGACTTCGATACTATCCAAATTGGCACTAAGCAAATGGGAGTTTTTTTGGAGTTGGTGCTTTGAGTGCCAATCCAAATAATGTATTGTACATTATATTTTATTTTTTCATTAATAAAATAACTACATTTTCATTTTAATTTTGTTAATGGTAATTATTGTTATGTCATTATCTCTTAGTGCATATTGGTTTAATACATATATATATGTGCTGAGAATGACTCCGATATTAGAATAATCAAATAGTAATACTAGACACTGGTTGTAGTCCGTCAACGAGATATTATCACTATTATAAACTATTTTTAAGATATATATTTCTAGTAATTGGTTTTGAAATATGGTCGAAATCCTATAACTTAGAAGACTAGCACTTGTTAATGGAGTTCCAATGGTCTAACCCAATGGACCATGAGAAAATGAAGCTCATATAGAAATGTGGGTATTCATTGGAGCAAATACTAAATGACTCACGGATGATTCCTAATAGTTGGTAGTACACACTACCGTCAATAGGAATCTCCTCGAGTCGAGTAGCATATGTGATCATTTGACAATATGATGTCATTAATTTTATGTGTGATCCACCATACTTAGATGACATGTATGTCAGAGACCTTTCATGGTCTAACCGCTAAATGTTCATTAGGTTTAGACTGATGCACTCGTTAATCAGTGCGTATCAAGATAAGATCTGTTGGCCTGTATGTATACCCATAAAGAGTTTAGGTATCCATATTTATGAATAATGATTCTTAAGACTTTGGCAAAAACCGATCACCTAGGGTTAATTGTATATACATCAGAAATATTATTCTGACAAGTTATAAAGAATTGTGGACATGTCGACGATATGAGATGTGCACTTTAAAAACTTAACTGTATAATCTATGTTTCTTAAGTACAACTCGCATAGCCTATGGCGAAAGGATCGTTAAACACATGTGGTCACCTCGACTTGTATATTTCAGAAAGTTTGTTCATGTTCTTCACAATTTTGGAGGTGGTCAAATTGCGTGCATATGAGCTAGGGTCTTATGGCGAACATGTCTGAACTTAGAGAGTCCTACAATATGAAGTGTACTCGTTGAACACTTGGGTAGCCAATCGTGTTTGATAATAAATAATATTTGATATTATAATTACCAATCAAAATAATTAAGTATTATTAGATAACATTAATTATTTACTAGATCAATTGAGATTAATTAGATTAATCCAAATTTCTTTAATAGTTAAATAAATAATCACATAAGGGCTTTATTATAATTTCATAAATATCTCTATAATTGAATGATATTTTGGTAACTACAAAACATGTGTTAATAGTTGTATTTTACTTGATTTAATTTGATTAATCAAGTTGTTAGACAAAGTGATAAGATTACACCTAATATGCATATTTAGACAAATTAGATTAAGCTCACAAAAAATGTGATTAAAACTTTTATTAATTAAAAATTAAAAGTTTAATCATAAAAGAGAATCATTTTTATTAGTAAGTTTTAACCTATAGAAAATAATTGTAGGAGAAGTTTTGGAAGTTCTCTACAATTTTCAATAAGAGAACAAAATTTGATCTTTCATCCAGGCTTTCTAGGTAAGTTTTTATGTTCTCTAATAAGCTAGGTTTTTCATTATCGATATGATATCATTAGTGAAGCATATGGTTATGTATTATATATTTGATGCATAATAACATAGCTTGAACTTGAAATAAGGTTAAAGATTTGTGTATAGATTCTTTGGAAACATAGTGATAAGTGCGGTTTATACCCACTTATTCTTACATTCTTAGCTTATTATTTTGTTAGATTTTGTGCCATTTAATTTATTTGTAGTTTCTTTTATGTTTTATTGATAGGAAGCATTGAGCATGAGTCTTGGGGCAAATTGACTTATTTTGGGACCCTACATACGCATCAGAAGCACGCGAGAAGGCTAAAAATACAGAAAAGACTCATCCAGAAAACTAGGGTGGCATTACGACGCCAATTATGGCGTCGTGACATCTCCACAGGATGTCACACATAAAATTGCCGAAGGATTTGGCGTCGCGACGCATCGTAGACTCCCAGAATCTTCAGAATTCATTATTCTACAAGCACAACTCAAGAGTTCTAAATACATATTTTAAAGAGATCCAAGGAGGAAGATTGAAGAACGACAAAAGAAGTCGAATGTGGTGACGTCCGAAAATGAAAGGATTCGATTCGGGTTTAATCTTCTTGTTTCTTTTTTTTTTTTTAAACTCTAATGATGTCCATTAGATTCATGACCATGCTTTCATTTTTTTGTTTTTTTTATATTTTGTTATGAACTAACCCTATTATTCTAGAGGATGATGTAGCTTATGCTTGAACCTATGTATTATTTTCTAATTTAATTGTTATAAAGTTTTGATTCAGTTTATTTATATTCTTTTATGTTTAATGCTTCTAGTTTGTTGGCCACAAATTAAGATGATGAATGTTTAGAATCTATCGCTAGGGATAAGGGGTTTGGAATAGGATATAGAGAATATAACTTAGTAGATTTGTAGAGTTCGGGAGAATCTATAATCGCTTTGAAGTCGTTAACAAAGAATCATAGAACGTAATGAATTGTTAATTACTAGAATTTTATAGGGATATCAAAATCTATAATTGATAATATATTAACTCGGCACTTGGGAGAGTGAGTTAGAATAACTTAGGATTCGTGACTTATAAATAATACAACTGAATAAGAATTGAATGGCATAATAAATACATGAGAGATAGCTAGGTGAAATCATACTCTAGAATCTCTATCATCTTGGTCTCTCCTAATTAGATATTTTAATATCTTTTTTATTTAGTTTTTAATCTTAATTTAGTTGTTTTCTAATTACAGTTAGGTTTATGAATTATTGTACTTAGTGCGAGTTTGATTAGGTTCGATAATCTTTACTTATAAAGGCAATCATATGCCTAACTATTATCATTCGAACTTGTCATATGCTAACACAGAGAATGTCTAGCAACCTTCTTCTGGCTTCAAAAATCAAAGATCAGTGGAGAAACTTTCTATAGAAGACCTCATGGGCACGTTTTTTTGCTAAAACATCAGAGAGGTTTGAGAAGAATGAGTCGAGGCTGAATAATATTGAAATGCACATGGGAAATATTAAAGCAACAATGAAGTCTTTAGAAGTGCAGATTGGGCAGATTGCTTCTTCTATGGCTAATCAGAAATGGGTTTCCTAGTAATACTGAGGTCAACCCTAAGAAGCAGTGTCAGGCCATAACCCTCAGGAGCGGGAAAGAGATTAGAAATACTCATAAGGACCAAGGCAGCAAGGAAAAAGAGACGGCACTTCAGGAGGAAAAAATGATGAAAGAAGAGAACAATAGAGTAGTTCCCCCATATAATCCACCTCTTATCTCGAAGACACATTTTTCATACCCTCAGCGCTTTCAAAAGAAAAAATTAGATGATCAGTTCGCCAAGTTCCTAGACATCTTTAAAAAGATCCACATCAATATCCCCTTCGCCAATTCTTAGGAACAAATGCCAAACTATGTGAAGTTTATGAAGGAGATGATCTCTAAGAAGAGGAAGCTGGCTAATTTTTACACAGTAGAACTCACAGAGGAGTGTAGTGCCATTATAAAAAAGAAACTTCCTCCTAAGCTGAAGGATCCTGTCAGTTTTACCACACTATGCACTATTGGAAATTGATATTTTTGTAAGGCGCTATGCGATTGGATGAAAGTATAAATCTCATGCCCTTATCCATCTACAAACAGTTAGGCATTAGATAGGCAAAGCCAACAACAGTTACATTACAGCTAGCAGATGAATCTCTCACCTACCCACGAGGAATAGTAGAAGATGTGTTGGTTAAGGTGGATAAGTTCTATTTTCATGCTGACTTCCTTGTTCTTGATATGGAAGAGGATCATAACATTCCAATCATCCTTGGAAGATCTTTCTTGGCAACTGGCAGAATGATCATTGATGTGCAAAAAGGTGAACTGAAAAATGGGAGTTTAAGATGAAGAAGTCACCTTTAGTGTTTTTAGAGCCATGCCGAGTCCTTAAGGTGATGAAGAATTTCACAGGTTAGACATTGTAGAGAAGGGAGTTGCAAGGGATAATGACCATGTCTTAGGTGCATCTTCATATATTATAGCTAACACACAAGGTGAACCCGCAGTTAAGCCATGCAAAGAATATCCTTAGCAGCCAGAGCTGAAATCGATCCCAAAGCGCCGTAAAAAAGGAATTCAAGAGTCAATGCTCACCTAAAGATGATCCATGGAAAGCTAAAAAAATGGTCAAGTCAATTTTGCCACATGCGCAATCCAAAATTTCAACCATCAGTGGACCTTGGAGGACCATCCATTGATAAATTGCCACAACTAGCCAAAAATTCTTTTTCATGTCATAACAATCGGTGGATACCAAAGAAGAAGGCAGATGAGACTACCCAGTCTGCTACATTGAAGCCATCATGACCACTTGGGTGGTTACGTCTAGCTGAAGACGTTAAACTTAGCGCTAGCGGGGAGGCAACCCTTGTATTTTTCTTTTTATTTTCTTTATTTTATTTTATTTTATTATGTGTTATTTGATAGTTTATTAGTTTGCATGTGTATTTATACAGGTGTTAGCGCAAACCACACAACCAGCGTAACCAAATTCTGACCAGCATGAGCCTGATCAACTCCATGTATGGTAGTGTTGTTCCTCACTCTTGTTTCTTTATTTTTATCTTACATTGAGGATAATGCACATTTTAAGTTTAGGGATGTGTGCATGTAGTGATAGTTCCTGCTATTTAAAAAAAAACATAAGTCTAATGATGATTTTTTTATTTTAGATGAAATCTTAGAAATGATAAGTTACTAATTGACTTTTATCTGATGTCTTGAGTAGATGATCTAGGTTAGACTCGTAAGCACGTAACAATAGGTTTTTAGCAGTAAGAACCTTAGTAGTTGACAAAATGACTAGTTGAAGAAATTACTTGTCGATGAATGACCATTTTCTTAGATGTCTATCTCGATTTGCTAGTGTTATGATGTATGGTATGGTTAAAAAAAAGGAAGAAAAAAATTCGAGAAAAAATTTGAAAAAAAATGAAAAAAGAAAAAGTTAAACCACCTATAACTGATAAGCGTGAAGCTACCAATGAGAGAGTGTTAGGACCACCATGAGGAGAAATGCTACCTTAAAGGGTAGGTGTGTTGAACAAATGAAAAAAAAGGAAGAAAAAATCATACCATACTGAGTAAAGAAAGACAATTACATAGTACTTTTGAGATATCTATGTTGGTTTGACCCATCAGATCTCAATTTTTGAGACAAAATCATCGAGTTAGCTTACTTATGAGTCGAGCTGTGACTGAACCTTTACACACACACTGTGAGTCTAGCTTAGATGATTTATTCAAGAACTTTGATTTAAGTTGCATTGAGTACTTTGAAGGTTCTCTGGTTTCATTGGTAGGCATCATTTGAGGACAATATTATGTGCAACTACCAGGACTATTTTATTTTGTTTTCTTTTATATTTTTACATGATTTCATGTTAAATGACGTTTGTGGGTGTCGTCGCTGCAAGCCATCATGAGACTATAACTTGTCCACTACGGCCGTCTCGGGGTTTGCGTACGCTAAATGCAATCGTGATCCCTACGAATGTGACCTAGTTAATTTTGTCATTTTTGTTTATTTATTTTTATTTAGATTTTATTTAATCTTTTGCTCAGGACTAGCAAAATCTTAAGTTTAGGGGTGTTTGATAAGTGCGATTTATACCCACTTATTCTTGCATTCTTAGTTTACTATTTTGTTAGATTATGTTCCATTTAATGTATTTTGTAGTTTCTTTTATGTTTTATTGATAGGAAGCATTGGAGCATGGATCTTGGGGAAAATAAACTTATTTTGGGACCTTACGGACGCATTGGAAGCACGTGAGAAAGCTAAAAACGCAGAAAAGACTCATCTTGAAAAATAGGGTGGCGTCACGACGCCCCCACATGATGTCACACATAAAATTCCTGAGGATTTGGCATTGCGATGCTGCAACAGACTCCCAAATTCTTCAGAAATCATTATTCTTCCAGCACAAGGACTCCAAGACTTCCCTATAAATATAGAAGCTCGTCCAAAACCCTAAACGGGGAGACTAATACACAACTCAAGAGTTCTAAACACAGATTTTAAAGAGATCCAAGGAGGAAGATTTAAGAATGACAAGAGAAGACGAAGATGGTGACTGTGGGACACAGAAACTGGGAGACGCATGCTGTTCTAGGCTCGCGGCCTAGTCGGGAGTATGGAGTAGCCACAGGGACTAAACCAGAGAATAATGGAGTCGCCACCCGGTGTGGACCGGGAAAATGAGATTTAAGGCCGCACTCACCCCTCGCAAGGGAAGACCTCAAACCATTGGGTTCGGAACGGTCCCTTACTTATGTCACTTGTAATGAAAGGATTTGTGTAATAATTTAATCAAGCTTAAATAACACCTATTTCCAAGAGTATCATGCTTCTAAGTTCACATGCATACATCAACAAGTTCATCTAAATTTACATGTAACACATATCCGAATTTGCATACAGCCTATTTGCATGTAATCTATGTCTCAATTTGCATACATAAAGATTAACATACGGCAAGCATACAAGTTAATAAACACATTATACTCATACATGTGGGGAATACAGATGACGACACGACTACACAATCTTGCATAATGCATAGAAACAATCAGGTTCTTCATACGAAGGAATAGCTACTAGGGACAATTATGTACGAAATCTGATGAAAATAACTCAGTTCAGTGGGTGCGCGTTCGCGTAGCGTTTGAGAATGCGTTTGAACGGTAAACAGAAGGTTCGCGTTTGTATAGCGTTCGAGAACGCGTTCGAATGGAGCCAGACTTGATGCATGAAACACTAAGAAGATACGTGCGCGTTCGCGCAGCGTTTGATAACGCGTTCGAACGGTAAACAGAAGGTTCGCGTTCGTATAGCGTTCGAGAACGCGTTCGAACGGAACCAGACCTGATACATGATGAAACTAAGAAAATACGTGCGCATTCGCGTAGCGTTCGAGGACGCGTTCGAACGGTAAACAGAAGGTTCACATTCATGTGGCGTTCGAACGGAACCAGACCTAATGCATGTAACACATTCATAGACAAACAAATCCACAATGTGGGACCTCACGTATCTGATTGAACTCATCTCACATCCAATCGAATATACACCAACCGGCGCGGCAAAGCATCGTGGTAAAAGATTTTAACCCCTCCAAATAGGGGACCTTTAATCCGACTTACTAAGCCTATGCACTTGATCGCGTCATGCATACGAAGAAAATACAATAATATCAAACTTAGTATGCCCGATTGGACATATCTTGCATCCAACCGAACACATATCAACCGGCGCGGCAAAGCATCGTGGTAAATGATTTTAACCCCTCCAAATAAGGGACCTTTTCATCCGACTTACTAAGCCCATGCACTCGATCGTGTCATGCATAAAAATAATAAAGACAATAATATCAAACTTAGTATACCCGATTGAACACATCTTACATTCAAACGAATATGCATCAACCGGCGCGGCAAAGCATCGTGGTAAAGGGTTTTAACCCCTCAAAATAGGGGACCTTTAATCCAACTTACTAAGCCCATGCGCTCGATCAGATAATTACATAAACGAGTAAAAATGCGGAATTTAAATGACGAATAATAAATAAATCAAAGCAACATAAAACAAAAGAAGGTGTCGTTTTCTCAAGCGGTACGTGGAGTTGTATCCCGAGTACAGATCATACTACCTTCCATTCGGAATTGGCTATGAAATTTATGTCCGGGTTTCCATCCGATATACCGCGAGAGTTGACACATCTTTTATTTTATTCCAAGTCCACAACATACAATATTTCATGATACATGCATCTTTATCTACTCAAGGGCCACAACATGCTTCACTCAAAAATAATCATGCAAACGAAACTCAATAAATAATAAAAATACAACTGAAAACAAGTGTGAAAAAATACCCTCAGGTCTAACCTTTTACGTCGACCTTCGGACTCGCGTTTCACGGCCGTCGGAAGGGCTATCGCTCCGCAACTCTTCCGGTTCACTGGTTTAGCGTCTTAGCTCACTATTTTGCTGTTTTGCTTGCTGTTTTACCTCCGTTTTGCTACCGTTTCCTATGTATTTTCTGTTCACTATTTAGGTCACTGTTTTGACGTTTCAACGGACTGTTCGAGTGTTTTTTTTTGTGGGTTTTAAGTGCAGTTTTGTGTGATTATTTTAAGGATTATAAGTGCAGTTTTTATGTTACTGTTTTAAGGATTTTAGGGACTATTTTAAGAGGATTTTGCTGCTGTGTTCGGGGGGAAATGGGGTGCTATTTTTGGGGGGTACTTTAGCGGATGTTTGGAGCGTGTTTGGGCTGCTGTTTTTGGGCATATTTCGGTGATGGAGGGCTGTGGTGATGGGGGATATTTTCGGTGATGTGTGGAGGAGATGAAGAGAATTGTTTTGTGTTCTTCTTGTTGTTATTACCGTGAGTGGCTAGGGCTTTTTGTGTTGTGACTTGCGTGAGAATTATGTGTATGAGCTAGGGGAGTCATGTCTTGGTTAGGGGTTGTTTATATAGAGAATGGCTAGGGCTACTCCTTGTCTCACAAGGAAGGGATTTGGTTTTGTGTTGAGCAAGGAAAGTCAAAGATTGAGGGGGACAAATTTGGTTTAGATTAGGAATACAATATATTGATGGTTAGGATTAGGCATTTAATTTGTTAGATTAGGAAGTCAATATTTTTATTTGTTATGATTGATTTTAATTAGGTATATCATCTTTTTAATTTAGGTATATAACATATTTGATTTGTTTAAATTAGGCATGATTTTATTTTATGTTTTATTTAATTGGTAAATGGTTTAATTATTTTATTTAATTCAATGTTTAATTTAATTAATATTTGATTTAATTTGGGGTAATTTAAGGGCTAGGGCGTGTGGGCCTAGCAGAAAACCAGAAATACCGACACCGTTCGAACGCCTCTTAGAACGCTGCACGAACGCCCCGCAATCTATTTGACGTTCGAACGTGGTAACGAACGCAGCACGAACGAAAACAGTGAACTTGTGAAATGAACTTGACGACATACTTATTCCGAATTTCCCCTTCCGACGTCCGTTTCCCGCAATATCCTTAACTAAAAAGGTAGTGTCTCCAACTGAGACTCATCATCGAGTTTCACATGCAAAAATGCAATGCCTACAGTCACCCCCACTTTGATGGGACTTGTGCAGTGTGTGACATTGAACAATCCTATCAAAGTTTTGCAACGCCTTTTCACTTACCTGGCTCGTCTGCTGCCTCGAGCTGAGTTGGTGCTGCAGTGGACCTCGATCATGGGACGCATCCCAATAACTGCAACCGACAACGGGGGCACCTCGACCCTTGGACGCATCCCAGAACTGCAACTGTCAACATGGGTACCTCGACCTTGGGACGCATCCCAAAAATGCTAACGACAACGGGGGCACCTCGACCCAGGGCACCCCGACCCAACACCGCTGACAATAGGGACCTCGCCCTCGAACTGATGATGTAGTAGGTGACCGGCGTAAACACACACGTATAACGCAAGCGCACGTATCGTTCAAGTAGTATAAAAATATCGATCCCATGAGGACTTAATATCTAATCTATTAATTTTATGAGGTCAAATGATTACTAGTATCTAACAGGTTGTTTGATTGATTTGAAATGGTGACGATTCTAAATTTAAAAACAAGTAAATAACATTGTTCGAAAGTAGATTTTAAGAAAATTTAATATTAAAAACTATCTAGGGTTTGATTTCTTCAATATCATTTTAAAGATGAAGTGGTTATCTTAAAGTTGGGTATATATTGATTTATTAACCTGGAACACTAAATTATGTGTAAGCCTCTGTCGATGGTCAGACACAAATATCCAGTTTAACCCAATTGAACCATATGTCTATACCAACCAAATTATCTGGATTCATTAAGTTTAAGTTCCAATTATGGCTACCCCCGCCCGACAGGTATATTCCTATCATGTAAGGAAATCTATTAAAGGGTTATCTATCCTCAAGGAAGATCGTGGGCTATTAAGTCTAAGGTCTTAAACCTAAAATCCATATGTCTAGTTCATTTTAGATTTACCAGTTCAATTTTATTATGGCCAGTTAATAAAAGTATTAGGTTTAAGACTCAATAAATAAACCTTTATATTACCAAAACTATAATTTAACCTCTTATAACCGGTGATATTGGATTTCATCACAACCCCAGATAACTGGCTTAGTTACGGCACATATTTACAGTAGTAAAAACTTAAATAAAATAAAAGACATAAAGTAAAATACTAAAAATTAAATACTGAAAAAGTAAATTGCTGAAAGTAAAATGCTAAAAGTTAATGCTGAAATTAAATACTGAAAATTAAATGCTGAAAAGTAAATAAAGTAAAAGTACAATAAAAGAAAATGCTGAGGTAAAAGGATCCGCTTTTATTACTTCTATTTTAGATATCTCCCTTAATATAATATATTAACTTTGCATGATAATTACCAACCATCCATATAGGCGGTATCCAAATTAAGTCAAATTAATAATTAATTACCAACCGACCAATCAGGCGGTATCCAGTTTAGTCAGGTTAAAAACAAATTTAAATAATTACCAACCGACCAATATGGCGGTATCCTCGTTAAGTCAGATTTTAACTAGTTTATATATTATAATAAGGGAGATTAATCTAAATATTAGTCATAAAAGTTTTACCTTTTCCCCAGCAAAGGGGAGTTACCTCCTCATTACTGAAAAGTAAAAATTGAAAATTAAAGAAAAGAAAGTACTGTGCGTAAAAGTAAATTACGGAAAGTAAAAACTGAAAAGTAAAGAAAAGAAAGTGCGAAAGCGGAAATTAATTACTGAAAGCTATAAATAAACAAACAAGATACAATCTTCTTAGTATTCTTAAGGAATTCCTTGGAAGAAAGTATGAATTTTACAAATGAAATGGCTTGGTATTTATAGGCAAAATTTTGCCTCCATCAAATCATCCACCAAATGAATTATTAATTACTCCACTAATTGCTCCACCAAATCCATTATTAATTGCTCCACTAATCTCTTATCATGTTTGGTGATGATTTGATAATTTTTATTATTTATTTATTAATTTATTTTTTGCTTTGAAAATGATTGAAAGTGACTTTAATAATTACACACTACACACTTCTGGATGGTTCATCAATTGCGGGCATGAAATCTTCAGAAATCGAAATTATTTGTCTTTCAAAGTGTAGATCTTTGAGTCTTCTTTAATCTAGAACTTGAATCAGCTCAATCCGATATCTGAGTAAAATGTTATGCCCAAAATACGACAGATGCGCAAAACTGGAATTTCCAAAATTGCACTTCGTCAAAACGCCCTTTCAAGTTTCCAATCTCCAAAATTAAAATATCAAGTCCAATAATTGCCCTTATTTGACCCATATATCGTCCTAAATGATTTCATTAAGTCCCAATATTATTTTATCTGCAAAATAAACTAAAACACATCAAAACGTTCATCAAACCCGAGAAACTAAACAAAATATTAAGTAAGGGGCGGTAAATATTGATATATTTTCCGCTCATCAGTAGGCACCTCGACCCTGGGCACCTCGACCCGGAACTACACAACTGATGATACAATGGGCCCTCGAACTTGGGACGCATCCCGGAACTGCAACTGTCAACAGGGGTACCTCGACCCTGGGACGCATCCCAAAACTGCTGACGATGTGGGCCTCGCCCTCAAGCTGAAATGGGCCTCGCCCCCAAGCTGACATGGGCCTCTCCCCCAAGCTGACATGGGCCTCGCCTCCAAGCTGACATGGGCCTCGCCCCCAAGCTGATATGGGCCTCGCCCCCAAGCTGATATGGGCCTCGCCCCCAAGCTGATATGGGCCTCGCCCCCTGGGACTCATCCCTAAGATTGAAACTCCGCTGACGCTGTTTGGCTCATTTCTGCCGCTTTCTCTTTTTTTTGAACCTGCGAACACAAAACCAAGAACAAACACGAAGAGAATGCAATGTTACGTGTATGCATGAATGATTTTTCTTATCCCGTTGGGTTAGGTCTTCTGCCAATTTCCTTGGTGACTGCCCAGTCTTCTCTCCCTCAGGTGAAGTACTGCTTCAATCTGTCTACATTCATCGGCTCGGTGAACTCGTTCCCCTCCAAGTCTGATAGCTTCACTGCTCTATTTCCCATTACCTTCTGCACTATGTAAGGTCCTTCCCAGTTAGGTCTGAATTTTCCTCTTGGATCTGTCGTCGACGGCCTTGATTGCTTAAGTACCAAATCACCCTTTCTAATCTTGGTGGGGTGTACTTTCTTATTGAATGCTCGGGCTAGTCTCTTCTGATACAACTGCATGTGATACAAAGACTTCGTTCTTTTCTCATCCAATAGTGCTAACTGATTAAACCTCTGTGCGGCCCACTCCTGTTCCGGTAATTCTGCCTCTGCTAATACCCTCATAGACTGTATTTCCACTTCTACTGGCAGTACTACTTCCATTCCATAGACCAAAGAGTAAGGTGTGGTCCCTGTTGCTGTTCTTACTGACGTTCTGTACCCCCACAAAGCATATGGTATTTTCTCGGCCCAATCTCTGCAGTTCTCTGTCATCTTGGCTAAAATCATCTTTATAGTCTTGTTGGCTGCCTCAACTGCCCCATTCGCCTGCGGCCTGTACGGTGATGACTTGTGGTGGCCTACCGTACCTCTGTAACATTGCCTTCGTCTCTCATTGAAACTGAACTCTGTTGTCTGTCACTAATGATGCGGCATAACCATACCGACAAATGAGGTTCCAGAGCTATAAACTTTGCCATCTGTTTTGCTGTAACATTGCTGAATGATTCGGCTTCCACCCACTTCGAGAAGTAATCTACGGCCACTATAATGAAGCGATGCCCATTCGATGCATTCGGTCGAATTTCTCCAATCATATCAATTCCACATGCTGAGAAAGGCCACGGCTCTGACAACCCGTGCAACTCTCTGTGTACGGTAAGTGATTCAAATTACCGTGTGCTTGACAGTCATGACAGTGCTTTACCATCTTCGTGCAGTCTGTTTCCATGGTTGACCAATAAAAACCTTGTCTCACTATCTTGCGGGACAGATTCAACCCGTTCATGTGCGGACCACATACCCCGGCGTGTATTTCTTCCATTACATGCTGAGCTTCTTCTTTTCTCAAACACTTCAACTGAATACCGTTTGCTTGCCTGTTGTACAGTTTCCCTTTCAAAGTCACATACTGGGAAGCTAGCTTCTGAATGGCTATTCTGTCTTTTCTGCCTGCCCCTTCCGGGAGTTCACCATGTTCCAGATACCTCTGAATGTTATAATACCAAGGTTTACCGTCATCGACCTCAACTTCAAGAATTCTTTCTATCTCATAAACAAGTCTGCTTGCTGTTGTCAGTATCAACGGTCTCATCACTAACTTTTCTAGATTTTCCCAAGTTGCTGCAAGTGTAGCCAATGCATCTGCCATTTGATTATCTTCTCTCGGTAAGTGCTGAAACTTACACTCGGGGATAACCTATGCCAACTTTATGAGGTGAAAAAGGTAAGGTTTCAACCGTTATTCTTTCAATTCCCATTCTCCTCGCATCTGCTGGACTACCAACATAGAATCTCCATAGACTTCCACACTCCCGGCCTTCAAGGCTATCAATGCTGTCAAACCAAAAGCACATGGTTCATACTCGGCCATGTTGTTAGTCACTCTGAATGCCAACCTCTTGGCCAAAGGCAAAGTTTCTCCCTCGGGGGTCACTATCATGATCCCAATTCCGGCTTCCTTGTAATTCACTACTCCGTCAAAATACATCTTACATCTCTGAACTGTTATTGCTTGGATCTCTTCGTCTGGAAATTCAAACTTATACTGATCCCCCTCAACATGTTGCAATGCCAGAAACTCTGCTACTGCTCGCCCTTTGATCACTTTGGAGGTGAGATACTCAATGTCAAACTCTGTCAGCAATACCAACCATCTGCCCAATTTTCCCACTAGTGAAGGCACCGAATGAAGATATTTCAGAGGATTTTCCTTGGCCACTACATGGATCTTGTATGAATGGAAATAATGCCGCAATTTTCTGGAAGCCCATACCACGGCAAGACAGATCTTCTCTACTTCTTGATACCGAGCCTCATACGGGAGCATTTTCTTACTAAGATAATAGACTGCATGTTCTACCCCTGTCTCATATGCCTGTACCATCATTGCCCCCAGTGCTTCTGATTCTATAGCCAAATACAATATCAAAGGTCTGCCCGGTCTCGGAGGTTTCAATACAGGAGGCTTTACCAAGTACTCTCTGATTTTGTCGAAGGCTGTCTGACACTGTTCATTCCATCTCACTGGCTGATCTTTTCTCAACAGTTTGTAGATAGGCTCACATACTGATGTCAACTTGGCGATGAACCGACTGATGTACTGAATCTTCCCCAAGAATGCTCTGACTTCTTTTTCTGTCTTCGGTGCAGGCATTTCTGTGATTGCCTTGATTTTCTCAGAATCTACCTCTATTCCGCCCATTCCCACTGTATGACCAAGCAATTTCCCTGATGTCACCCCAAACACACATTTCTTGGGATTTAGCCGTAGGTTGTATCTGTCAACTCTCTGAAGGAACCTTTCCAGTGCTTCGATATGCCCAACTCTTGTCTCTGATTTCACCATCATGTCATCCACATAAACCTCAATCTCTTTGTGCATCAAGTCATGGAAAAGTGTAGTGGCCATCCGTTGATAAGTAGCTCCCGCATTCTTAAGCCCAAATGGCATTACCTTGTAACAATAAGTACCCCACTCAGTAACAAATACAGTCTCGTGTTTGTCTTCCTCAACCATGAGAACCTGATTGTAACCTGAAAACCCATCTGCAAATGAATACATAGCAGATAAAGCCGCACTATCAACCAGAACATCTATATGCGGCAGAGGAAAATCATCTTTCGGACAAGCCTTGTTGAGATCTCTGTAGTCTACACACATTCTGACCTTCCCATCTTTCTTTGGCACCGGTACTATATTAGCCAACCACTCAGGATACTTTACTACTTCTAGGAACCCCACATCTATCTGTTTCTTAACTTCCTCTCTGACTTTCTCAGTCCATTCTGGTCTCATTCGTCGGAGCTTCTGTTTTACTGGCCTCATATTCGGATAAGTTGGTATTGTGTGCTGGGCAATGTTTCTGTCTACCCCAGGCATGTCCTCATAGGACCAAGCAAACACTTTGGCATATCTGAACAACACTTCTTCTAGTTTCTCCCTCTATTCGGAGGCAACTTCACTTGCAATCAGAATTTCCTTGGGATTCTTGGGTGTACCAAGGTTAAATGCAGTAGTTCTGGCCGAACTGATATCAAATATGTTTAATTCGTGCAGAGTAAATGGAAATGACTCAGGCAAGTAAGCAAAAGAGATGTCTTTATTATTGGATAATGCATAAGTACATTCAAAAAAATCAGGAAGGTAAATGTCTTCATCATCTATAGGTATTTCTTCCCCTGCAACCAGGTTTTCCTCAGGCTTTTTGTTCTCTCCCAGAGTTAGGCTCTCCAACTTCATCAGTTCGTCCTCCCAATTCTCTTCTTCTTTCATCATAATTTCTTCAACTATCGGCTTCTTACCCAACATATCCTGGAAGATCTCAAACCCAGGTACCACAATTCCATTAACTTCTACAGGTTCAGGCTCCCCTTGATATTCTGAAGCTTTCACAAAACACTCTATCAGTTTCAGCCCATTTTTCTTGACCTTCAGCTTTTCTTCATCAGATTTGTACCCCAAAACCTTCCGAGTAGTCTGTCCTCTGAAATCTGGCAATTTTGAACCTTCACCCGGCTCAAACTTCATTTTTTCCATGATCCTAGCCACCCTAGGATCCACCCACTCCTCAAAAGTAGCTGACACCTGAAACCTCGT
This sequence comes from Zanthoxylum bungeanum, assembly GCA_019454045.1. Classification (NCBI taxonomy): domain Eukaryota; kingdom Viridiplantae; phylum Streptophyta; class Magnoliopsida; order Sapindales; family Rutaceae; genus Zanthoxylum; species Zanthoxylum bungeanum. The sequence continues at coordinate 141,778 of SKCR01014281.1, read as the reverse complement.
GAAAGTTTGTATCTCCAAGGCGGCCACGTCATTATCTATCTCAGCCCGGATAGTAACAACTTCTCCCTCATACGGGAACTTGATCATCTGATGTAAAGTGGAAGGCACGCCCCCAAGTTTGTGAAACCAAGGCCTTCCCAGCAATAAGGCGAAAGTAGCCGGGATGTCCAGTACCGTGAACTCAACCTCATCTTCAATCGGGCCTACCTTGACCATAGCCACAAAAGTACCCTCAACTCCCCTTTTGCTGTCATCATAAGCCTTAATAGTCATGCTGGAGGGGTCCAAGTCTGCTGCTTTCATACCCAATCTTGCCAGAATTTTCAGCGGGCACACATTGATGGACGAACCGTCATCCACCATCACACATGAAGTTCTATTGCCCCTTACCTCGGCCTTGATAAATAGAGGCCTATTATGATTTCTTCCTTCAGCCGGGAGTTCATCCTCAGAAAAAGATATCTGCAAAGCTTCTTTCTGAACCGACCCAACAAACATTGTAGGGTTGGCATCTTCCGGTACCAAAATCTTGCTTAAAGCCTCAACCATGGCCTGCCTATGCTCCCGAGATGCACATAACAGTTCCCATATACACACTTGTGCTCTAGTCTTCCTCAATTGCCTCAGCACTATATCCCCCTCAGTATTTTCTGCAGTCTCAACCACTTCTCTACCATCTGTCAAAACTTTCTTACCTTTTTCTGCCATATCATTGTAAAAACGACCGCTGCGCGTCATTCCCCTCACTTCTTCCTCATCACTGCTAGAGAAATCAAGCCAAAACTTTTTCCCCTGCTCAGTCTCATCTTCACTAGTACTATCCCAGATTCCCAGGCAAACGGCTTGAGGGTGAAAGGAGTTTAGGACAAGGTCTTTTGGGAGGCCAAAATTGATCATATAGGCTGGTGGTGGTACGGCACGGTAGTTGGGTAAGGGGTTTCTGTGTGTGTCAGGCTGTTCTGTTTCTGGGTAAGGTATTTTCTTGGAGTCTATCAGGTCTTGGATTTCATGGCGGAGTCGGGCACAGTTGTCGGTGTCATGGCCCTTTTGTTGGTGAAAGTGACAATAAAGGCTTAGTTTATAATGTGATAGTGGGGGATTGGGTAATGGTTTGGCTTCCAAGGGTTTTAAGAGCCCTTGCCTCTTCAATTTCTCTAGCACCTTTGACAGGGGTCTTCTCAAGTTGGAAAATCTCCGGTTCCGGATAGCAGCAATCTCAGCAGAAACGGGCTTTGTCCCCGATGTTCCCCCAATGGGCCTCATGTTCAGACCATAGAATTTTCTATTCTCGGCCTCTTCTTCCTCAATATCCATGACAGTTTCCCTCAACTGCCAAAAGTCTGTAATCATGGAGGTCATCCTCCTCAACTTGCTGTAAATGGAGGGCTTGGTGCCATTGATAATCATTTTAATCTGGTCCTTCTCCGAGGGCCTAGTCTACATTTTCAACAACTGACCTCTCCATCGGTCCACATACTCCTTAAAAATCTCCTCCGATTTTTGCTTAACATTCTCCAGATCGCGCAGTGACAGATCGATCTCTAGCTCAGTGACATACTGCTTCAGGAAGGCGTCAGCCAACTCCCTCCAATCTTCCTTCACTTTCTTCTCCAAACTATGGTACCACACCACGGGAGCTCCCTCGAGCGACATTCCAAACATCTTCTGCACTTGGCGCTGAGATAGGCCAACTGAACTCATTACTGCTATAAACTGTCGGAGATGCACCCTTAGATCCCCATTCCTGTTAAACTTAGCCATAGCAGGCATCTTGAACTGTGCCGGCAACTGTTCCTCGAAAGTAAGTGTGTCATAATCCAGCAAATCTTCATTCTTACCCCTCATCTTGCGGGTAACTGACTCAACCTGATCCCGAAGTTTTTGTAACTCTGCCTGAGACCCAGATACTCTGCCTGCAGCATACTCTGCCATATCATCATCAAAAGTGGGGATATCATCCCCCAAACCATTCGGAGGCTCCTCACGCCTCACATTCTCAGAATTTTCCCCAGAACGGGGCACAGCCATACCAGCCACAGCAGTAGTCAAGGCTTGCAACTGTTTAGTAATCTTGGCGAGACCGTTCTCTAACTGATCCATACGGGATACCTCATTACCGGATTCACTCATGACTGTTACTGTTCTTTTAATGAGTCTTATTCCTTCTCTAACCCAAATGGTATCTATGATGTCTTTTTGAGACATAGAAGGTGTTAACATGACATATGTATGTATGAGGTGCATGAGATGCATATAACATATATAACATACTAAATCAACTAAATTTTTCAAACAAATCGGCCCGTTATCATTTTAGAAGCTTTTGGGCTAACTGTCATAGGAGTGAACTCGTCCCAGTTTAAATGGCCCAACAAGTTCACATCTCATGGCAAGGAGCCCAACTAAATCCAAATGGTAATGTTCCGAATACAAGCACAAAGTGGCCCATCAATCACTTAGAAGCCTTTGTCTCAATCATCATAAAATACGTTCTTGTCCCAGTTTAAATGGCCCAACAAGCCCATACCTCATGACAAAAGGTCCGAATGGATCCAAACGATAATGTTTCCAAACATAAGCATACAAAGATAATTTCTGTAGAGTGGCCCATCAACATTTCAGAATCTTTTGGTCTAATTGTCGTAGGATACGAACTCGTCCCAGTTTAAATGGCCCAACAAGTTCGCATTTCTGGCAAAAAGTCCAACTGCATCCAAATGAGGATGGTCCACAAGCACAAGGAAATAGTTACTATAGGCCATATAATTCCGGTCTACGTGTGGGTTTGCGGGAGTGTAGACAAAGACTCTCGCTGGTGAAGGATTACCCACAACTAGGTCTCCCCACTCAAGGGTTCGAGCGACCAAGTGAGCACACCTTTTTTTATACACTAAGGTACGTGCTGATGAGCTATGGTGTGTGACTGACTGTCAAATGGATTTCCCGTTGTAGATTCCCCAGAGGGAGGGTGGAGCGAGGCTCTCTTAAGTACCATAGCCTCTTAGGCTCTTATCGCTTGGTGACAGGAATAAACAACGAGTCCTCCAAATTAGTCCATCACAATAGGCTACGGGTAGATGGCTATATAGATGCCTTCACAGCTTTTCCATCTAGAAAGGTAGTGAATGAAGGAAGACACCAAACCATTACCTAACCTCAAAATGCCTTTGATTAAACCCCCATTTTATCCACTATAGACACGGTCAATTAGAACATAAATACAAACATTACAAGATAATATTTCAGGGTCGATTCTCTATCCCCAGTGGAGTCGCCAGACTGTGGGACACAGAAACTGGGCGACGCATGCTGTCCTAGGCTCGCGGCCTAGTCGGGAGTACGGAGTATCCACGGAGACTAAACTGGAGAATAATGGAGTCGCCACTCGGTGTGGACCGGGAAAATGAGATTTAAGGCCGCACTCACCCCTCGCAAGGGAAGACCTCAAACCATTGGGTTTGGAACGGTCCCTTACTTATGTCACTTGTAATGAAAGGATTTGTGTAATAATTTAATCAAGCTTAAGTAACACCTATTTCCAAGAGTATCATGCTTATAAGTTCACATGCATACATCAACAAGTTCATCTAAATTTACATGTAACACATATCTGAATTTGCATACAGCCTATTTGCATGTAATCTATGTCTCAATTTGCATACATAAAGATTAACATACGGCAAGCATACAAGTTAATAAACACATTATACTCATACATGTGGGGAATACAGATGAACGACACCTACACAATCTTGCATAATGCATAGAAATAATCAGGTTCTTCATACGAAGGAATAGCTACTAGGGACAATTATGTACGAAATCTGATGAAAATAACTCAGTTCAGTGTGTGCGCGTTCGCGTAGCGTTTGAGAACGTGTTCGAACGGTAAACAGAAGGTTGGCGTTCGTATAGCGTTCAAGAACGCGTTCGAACGGAGCCAGACCTGATGCATGAAACACTAAGAATATGCGTGAGCGTTCGCGTAGCGTTTGATAACGCGTTCGAACGCTAAACAGAAGGTTCACGTTCGTATAGTATTCAAGAACACGTTCGAACGGAACCAGACCTGATGCATGATGAAACTAAGAAAATGCATGCGCATTCGCATAGCGTTCGAGAACGCGTTCGAACGGTAAACAGAAGATTCACGTTCGTGTGGCGTTCGAGAATGCGTTCGAACGGAACCTGACCTGATGCATGTAACACATTCATAGACAAACAAATCCACAATATGGGACCTCATGTATCCGATTGAACTCATCTCACATCCAATCGAATATACACCAACCGGCGCGGCAAAGCATCATGGTAAAGGATTTTAACCCCTCCAAATAGGGGACCTTTAATCTGACTTACTAAGCCCATGCACTCGATCGCGTCATGCATACGAAGAATAAAGACAATAATATAAAACTTAGTATGCCTGATTGGACATATCTTGCATCCAACTGAACACACATCAACCGGTGCGGTAAAGCATCGTGGTAAATGATTTTAACCCCTCCAAATATGGGACCTTTAATCCGACTTACTAAGCCCATGCACTCGATCGCGTCTTGCATACAAAGAATAAAGACAATAATATCAAACTTAGTATACCCGATTGAACACATCTTACATTCAACCGAATATGCATCAACCGACACGGCAAAGCATCGTGGTAAAGGGTTTTAACCCCTCAAAATAGGGGACCTTTAATCCAACTTACTAAGCCCATGCGCTCGATCACATATTTACATAAACAAGTAAACATGCGAAATTTAAATGACGAATAATAAATAAATCAAAGCAACACAAAACAAAAGAATGTGTCGTTTACTTAAGCGGTACATGGAGTTGTATCCCGAGTACAGATCATACTACCGTCCATTCAGAATCGGCTATGAAATTTATGTCCGAGTTTCCATCTGATATACCGCGAGAGTTGACACATCTTTTATTTTATTCCAAGTCCACAACATACAATATTTCATGATACATGTATTTTTATCTACTCAAGGGCCACAACATGCTTCACTCAAAAATAATCATGCAAACGAAACTCAATAAATAAAAATACAACTGAAAACAAGTGTGAAAAAATACCCTCAGGTCTAACCTTTTACGTCGACCTTCGGACTCGCGTTTCAAGGGTCGTCGGAAGGGCTATCGCTCCGCAACTCTTCCGGTTCACTGGTTTAGCGTCTTAGCTCACTGTTTTGATGTTTTGCTTGCTGTTTTACCTCCGTTTTGCTGCCGTTTCCTCTATACTTTCTGTTCACTGTTCAGGTCACTGTTTTGACGTTTCAACTGACTGTTCGAGTGGTTTTTTTTTGTGGGTTTTAAGTGCAGTTTTGTGTGATTATTTTAAGGATTATAAGTGCAGTTTTTATGTTACTGTTTTAAGGATTTTAAGGACTGTTTTAAGAGGATTTTGCTGCTGTTTTCGGGGGGAAATGGGCTGCTGTTTGGGGGTACTTTAGCGGATGTTTGGAGCGTGTTTGGGCTGTTGTTTGAGGGTATATTTTCGGTGATGGAGGGCTGCTGTATGGGGGAGATTTTCAGTGATGTGTGGAGGAGATGAAGAGAATTGTTTGTGTTCTTCTTGTTGCTATTGCCGTGAGTGGCTAGGGCTTTTTGTGTTGTGACTTGCGTGAAAATTATGTGTATGAGCTAGGGGAGTCATGTATTGGTTAGGGGTTGTTTATATAGAGAATGGCTAGGGCTATTCCTTGTCTCACAAGGAAGGGATTTGGTTTTGTGTTGAGCAAGAAAGTCAAAGATTGAGGGGGATAAATTTGGTTTAGATTAGGAATACAATATATTTGATTGGTTAGGATTAGGCATTTAATTTGTTAGATTAGGAAGTCAATATTTTTTATTTGTTATGATTGATTTTAATTAGGTATATCATCTTTTTAATTTAGGTATATAACATATTTGATTTGTTTAAATTAGGCATGATTTTATTTTATGTTTTATTTAATTGGTAAATGGTTTAATTATTTTATTTAATTCAATGTTTAATTTAATTAATATTTGATTTAATTTGGGTGTAATTTAAGGGCCTTGGGCGTGTAGGCCTAGCAGAAAAACCAGAAATACTGACACCGTTCGAACGCCTCTTAGAACGCTGCACGAACGCCTGCAATCTATTTGACGTTCAAACGTGGTAACGAACGCAGCACGAACGAAAACAGTGAACTTGTGAAATGAACTTGACGACATACTTATTCCGAATTTCCCCTTCCGACGTCCGTTTCCCGCAATATCCTTAACTAAAAAGGTAGTGCCTCCAACTGAGACTCATCATCGGGTTTCACATGCAAAAATGCAATACCTACAGTGACGTCCGAAGACGAAGGGTTTCAATTCAGGTTTAATCTTCTAGTTTTTTTCTTTAAACTCTAATGATGTCCATTAGATTCATGACCATGCTTTCATTGTTTTTATATTTAGTCATGAACTACCTCTATTATTCTAGAGGATGATGTAGCATATGCTTGAACCTATGTATTATTTGCCAATTTACTTGTTATAAAACTTTGATTCAGTTTCTTTATATTCTTTTGTGTTTAATGCTTCTAGTTTGTTGGCCACAAATTAAGATGATGAATGTTTTGAATCTATCGCTCGAGAGAAGGGGTTTTGAATATGATCTAGAGAATATAACTTAGGAGTTTTGTAGAGTTCGGGAGAATCTATAATCCTTTTAAAGTCGTTAACAAAAATCACAAATAGTAATGAATTATTAATTACTAGATTTTTATAGGGATATCAAAATCCGTAATTGATAATATATTCACTCGGCACTCGGGAGAGATAGTTAGAATAACTTAGGATTCTTGACTTATAAATAATGCAACTAAATAAGAATTGAATGACATAACAAATACATAGGAGATAACTAGGTGAAATCAGACTCTATATTCTCTCTCATCTTGGTTTCTCCTAATTAGTCGTTTTAATATCTTCTTTATTTAGTTTTTAATCTTAATTTAGTTGCTTTCTAAATAAAGTTAGGTTTATCAATTATAATACTTAGTACAAGTTCGATTACAATCCCTATGGGTTCAACACTCTTTACTTATCTTTTACTAAAACTTGACACCATATACTTGCGGTACGATAATCTCGCAACACATAGAAACTCATTTTGGTTGTGATTGGGTCATGTTTTGTATATGTTGGACATGGAATAAAAAAAACTTGGAGTTTTGAACTCTAGATTAAAGTTTGGAAATATGGCTACCATTCTAGAATCACTTGACCACCTCTAAGTTTTTAAATGTGTTTAAAATGTGTTGATATTAGTTTTGATGTTAAAAAATAGATTTGGGTGTTTGGAAATATTTGGAGATAAATTGGAAGTCATTTGGTGCTGAAGAATTGTATATTCTTACTCTCTTTTGGGCATATTGTCGGGCCAACCGAGACCTGATGGCGCGACACTCAAACAAATACAAGCAACACACGCGCACACGTGCAAGACATGTATGTATTCAGAATCAGACAGTTTATTCATATATCATGACACATTATGCATGTTCATGTCCTGGATAATTTAAGATATGACAGGTGTATTCAATTAAGATTTTAATTGATTATGTTGGTTTTTTTTTTATATATAATCCATGGATTCTGCTAAATCCATAGATTGTTTAATTTTATACAGACTCTAACAGATTTTAATGAATATATTTTGTAGTATTTTGTAGGATTTTAACAAATTCATGAATTATTCTAATAATTAAAATTAAAATTAAAAAATTGAATAAATGACAAACAATGAAATAAAAATTATTTCAACTCTTATCTTTGACTAATATGATAATAAAAGTTGAAAACAACAAGACTTGATTTTAAAAGTTCATAAAGAATTTCACGTGGAAGAAAATCCTAAAAGTAATTGGTCTGTATGTCTTGAATTTGAATGCAATAATTTTGTTCAATCATAAATTATGGAAAACATTGTATTTTATTAGTTAATGTGATAAAAATGAAGATCTTAAAACAAAACAAAAATCAAAAATCAAAAAAAAAAAAAAAAAAACGTACTTTAATTCAAAAGAGAAGAGAGAAATTTATCAAATTCCTTAAATAAATAGAAGATTTCATAATGAACTTTTTTATTTATATAAGATACTTATTATTGATTGTATTTATTTTTTGTTATCCTTGAATTCTTTGTTTTAAAAATAAAATCCAAACATATAAATTCCAATAATTAATGGCGCATTTCATTTTTTTTTTGTCACCAACCGTAAATTGGAAGAAGTGGGTGATCACAATATTATATATTTAGCACGCAAGCGCACATATCACTCAAGTAATATAGTGACTAAAATTCAGATGTCAAACCTATAGGGACTTAATATTTCTCTTGTTAATACCAAGACTAACCTACTAAACTTAAACTAAATTATTGAGGAGGAACGTTGATTTAATTGATGTAATTGAAAAGTTAATAACGAACAAATAATGTTTTTTGAAGAAACCTTATAAGATAGAAGAACCTAGGGTTGTAACTTCAACTAAGCATGCAGACAATAAACTCATGCACTTTCCATTCAATTAGGTTGTTATTATTAATTATTAACTTATAACGTCAAACTAAAGCCTCTTTCGATGGTCATGTGAAAATATTCAAAATAAATCAATTAACTATATGTCTATGTTGATTAATTTAAACCAAATTCATTAAGAACAAGTTCTAATATTGGCTACGTATTCCCTTTAGGTATATTTCTATCGTGTAGAGAAATTTATTCAACGAATAAATCACACACTATTATTCTCACGGCTAATCCAAATTTCCTCTGTCAAGTTCCTAAGGATTTACCGAGATTATTCTATTGTTGGCCAAACAAATAAAATATGCATTCAAGCACAGAGAATAATAAATAATAAATAACAAACTCATGAGAATAAAAATATACAATTAAATTATTTAAATATGCTTAAAATTCATTACAATCCTAGATTTTTTTGAATTAGTTACTCATAATATACAAACAACACAAGCTAATCATTATAAATACAAAACAATGACTCATAAAAGATAAACTAAAGAGAAGTGAAGAAAGAACTCTCGTTGCAGCCTTCGCCTCTAGGCCTAATTGAAGCACTCGTTCTTGTCTTGCTCTAGGCATACTTCTATAATCTAGGGGCTCCACAATATGTTATGAGGCTAAATTTTTTTATTTTGGGATGAATTTATGCTTATATAGGAGGTATTTGAGGTGTTTCATACTCAAAAAATAGATTTATGGTCGAAATTATTGTGTCGCAATGGGCGTAACGCGTATCACCCAATATTTGGCGAGTCGCGACGCGCCCATCAATTTTGACAATTGAATTTTGTTTAAGTTTTGTTCTTGTGCGCATCTCAATGCGCATTCTACTACATGTCCCTAAAAATAGGGTCTAGGATCGTTACGTATCGCCGTCCCCCTAGCACTGAAATCTGGTGGTCTTGGGGCTTTATATATCGTCATCCCCCCAAGTAACAAATCTAGAGCTGGGGTACAGATCTATGCCTTGTCCTAAACTGCATGTGCACACAGTATCTGAATCTGTCAATTCCATATCTGAGTCAAGTTACATACTGCGGTGGGTTTTTTCCCCATGCCCCGAAATCACTGAAATCATACTTTTGAAATCATCTCTTTTCTAAATCATTTCTCAAAGCATTCTTCATCAAAATAATTTGAGAGTAAACTTGGCTAAAGCCGTAAATGCGGAAAAGTAAATCCGATATTTAAAACAATAAAATATAAATAGATCAACTTAAGGAAAGAGTGTCCACTCACTGATTTGGAGTCCAACGGACATTGCTTCACTTTGCCGAAGGAATTGTGGTTCCTGCGATGACCTTTCATTGATAACCTTGATTAGAAAATGGACTGAGGAATATATTACAGAATTAGGTTAAATTTATCTATTCAAGTATTTGCTATTACTTCAAGGCATATCACACTTATATCATGATGTAATATATGTATGTGAGCTGATACGGGACCCTTAGGGTGGCCTCTAACACGATAAGGTGAAACTAAAATGAACTAAAATTGGTTTGGGGAAATTCTGATCATGTGTCGCGACGCTGCCCCTTGGGCGTCGCGACGCCCACACATACTAATAAGCCAGTAAGCATCATCTGTCTATGCGTCGCGACATAAGGGTTAGGCATCGCGACTCCCACACACGTTGTGATATTTCCCAAACAGAGGTGAGACAGTGGGCTTCATCTGCTTTATGCGTCGTGACTCAAATCCCTGGGCGTCGCGACACTCACATTCCATAACCAAATCTGTGAAAATTCTCCAGTACGCGTCGCGACGTAAGGGTTGGGCGTCACGACGCTAGGCCAAATTCAGGCCTAGCATCAACTCTTCAAGGACTTACTTCATAGTAACCCAACACCCCCACCTTAATACAAGTTAATTCATTTATCCACAATTAAATTATCACATTTCCATCCTTCGATTATCATCACATCATCAAATTCCAACCTCAATTTACTTATCCTCTAAAGTTTCTTATTTTAGGGATTTCTCAAAATCCTTATTTTCTTAACATCATAACCACATAAACATCAATAACCACAATTCAACAATATTCCCTAACCAATAAATCATCAAAACATCAACATTTCAAATTTGGGTTATGTTTTCCTTACCTCATTTCCTTTGATTTCCTTCACTCTCCAAGCTTTCAATGGTTGTCAATCTTCTTCTTAGCTTGTGGGGATTGGTATTTGTCTCATCATTTTTCCTTCTTCTTCCTTCTTCTCTCTTTCTTCTTCTTTCTCTCTTCTTCTTATTTTTTCACGTTTTCTTTCTCCTTCTCAAGTTTTGAGGATTAGTAAATAGTATCCCTTATATAATAGGGGGCTAATCGGCTAATTTTCAATATTTTCATTTGAAGAAAATGTCTGAATTTAAGAGAAATATGGAATTCTCTAGGTAGGTCCGCATTTACTAATCATTTGAGTTTTGGGTTGTATATTTGACCTGCTTAAGTTTCGAATTTGGAAAAATATTCAACATGGAAGTTATAGGTCTCGATCTTAGCTTTCCGAAGATATAAAATTCATAAAAATCAGAATTTGTATGAGAAAGGTATGACCTAAATACCATGAGCTATTCGGAGTGGAACATCGTACCATTTCATATCAAAATCTCAAATAATCTACCGATTGTCCCCAAAGTCATTTCATGAGTGTATATATGTCCAAACATAATTTATATTATGTGACACTCGTCCCCCAATATAACAGTAGTTGAGATTATCGGTCTTTACAAATTCTCCCCCTTTAAATAGGATTTGTCCTCGAATCGCTTCTGATGCTAAACTGTTCAGGCTCAACTTGGTTTGAAGGTATCTGACCTCTACTACTCTTATCTTTCTTTACTTTCTTTTTATTATCTTTCTCGAGAACTTGATACTATGACTAATGGGAATTTGTTACCTCGTTATACTCCATTTGATTATTGTAGATGAATGGTCAATCCTAGGGGTTTGTGCCTTATCCTTAGACTTCTCGCAGAGGTGTTACTCTTAATGAAGGTTATCCTTCATAAAACTATATCTATCACTTGTTTCATAGTATATGACGTCTTTCAGGGTGTACTAGAAATAATTAATTCCTAATGATCTGGGCTTAGGTTTCCTTCGAACTGGTACCTGCATGAATTGCTCAACACTGTCTGATACTTTATGACTGTACTTTACTTAATTGTATACTTAACTTGTAAAGTCCTCTCTGTATTTAATGAATTCATGCTAGTAGGGCATATCCAAGGCCATTTCAATTGAATCATTTCTTCGTAGTTCTTATATTCCTTACCATGATAAAAACTAATTCTTAAATCTCACTTAGGACTTTTGTTACTCCTCCATTTGAATGTATCACTAGTGTACTTGATACTACAGCCGCTAATCTTACTTCTTTGACTTTAAGTATACCACAAATTCTTCTATTCCTTTTTATAGTATAACTCATTTAATGGTCTTACTGAGCGTATCCTCAATTTCCTTCTTATCCAACACATTCCCATGTTTAAAGGTGATTATGTTTCCTATCTTTAGGTTTCTTCATGTTCTATCATAGTGTTGGAATAAGGACAATCATTGTTTCTAGTAAAAATCAATCATACTTTATATATATCCCAGTTTCACTTACTCAACATGAACTTGGCATTCATCCTCTTAACTTAACTGTTTATCTGTCTTATTCCTTTCTGCTAGCTTTCAACCACTAATGGTCTTCATCCTATACGTCATTTTATCTCTACCAATCAGTGGGACTTAGTACTTATAATCAAGCTCTCTACATACTCTAGGTTCATCATCAGAGTTTTTCGATATTCTAACTCTCAAGATATTACTTTTTATTGTTAATGTCAACCTCAACTGCTTAGTTATGGTAATTGCTCATATACTTTTTGTTAGGAGTGAGCATCAGATCGGATCAGGCTGCCGAATCGGATCAAATCGCGATGAGTGGATTCGTCAGATTTCGGATTGGATCGTATAAAATTCGATCTGATCATTTTTTTGGGGTTAAACACTTCCAAAACGATGTCATTTTAGAAGATCCAAAACGACATCATTTTATGCGTGAAACCAGAAACCCATCGTCCATCACCAAATCTTCAAAGTTCAAATTCTTCTTGAATCTTCAATCTTTGCCTCGGTCTGATTTCGTTTATACGTGAAACCACCATCCATCGCCATTCGCTGGTTCGCCCATTTCGATTTTCGAAGCAATTTTCAAACTTCAATTCTTCTTCAACTTCAATCTTCAATCCTCGCCAGTCGCCTACTCGTCTCGGTCTTCACTCTTCAATCAGTCTTCGAGTGAATCAGTCTTCAATTCAAGGTTGGATTTTAAATTTTGATGGTTTGCCGTTTGCATGTATATATTGCCATATTGGATTATTGGTTGCATGTGTGTTTATAACTTTTTTTTAACAGTAATAATGTAAGATTGATGATGAATTGATGATAGATGTGCTGATGTCAAAGAAGATTTGGAACATCTTTCATGTCTTTGGTTAATAGATCTTCTAGAAGAGTGTATAGGAAGACAGTACACTGTTCTGGGGAATTTGTTTTGTTTTAAACTGAGTCTTTCTACTTTGGTTTGATTCAAGTTACTGAATTCCCTATCCTTTTCTGTATGTTATGATTCAAGTACAATGGAAGTGGATTTATTGACTCTGTCTTCCTCATTTTCATCTTATGCTTATAAACGAATGGAACGATGTTGTTCTGGTTCTATTTCCATATTTCGGGTTTCATGGTTATATTAACTCCTAACGAGTATTATTTAGCTTATCATTTGTTTAATTATTTTTGGTGGTTTACTGTATGTTTGCCCCCTTGCCCGTTGCCTTATTTACACGACCTTTCTTGTGCTGAAGAAAAAAAGATGATATTATTTGTCATATGCCTTATTGCGGGTGTCATAGATTGGATAATGGAATTGCACACTGAAAATCATATTTAATTTATGTCTTAAAAACTTATATTATTGTTGTCATGCATCTTATTTTTTTCTTTACTTGGCCACTTCATGTTGGTTTTCCTCAACAGAGATTTAGAATGGATCTGTATGATGTTGTTTGCAAGAGTTAGTTGAGTTGGTTATTTTTCCTGGAAACCCCAAAGAGGCAAAGAACGACAAAACTTAATTCAAGTTATTTAGCTATTAGCTAGGCCAGTTTTGTGCATATTTAGTTGCTATTGTTGTGCATTGGTTTAGAAGAGTTCAATTGGGTTTATTACTTCATCTGCTTGTATTTAGTTGAGTTGGTTAATGGTTATAACTTATAAATGAGAAATGACTGCTAGTGGTTGTGTGGTTGTGGGCAATAATTGCCATTTTGCCTCCAAAATTGGTTTTTGCTTTTTGGAAAAGCTTTTACCAAATTTTGTAAGGACTTTTGGTATATGTTTTTTGAAAACAAAATACCAAAAACACACAACACAACTTCATCTTCTCTCCCTCTCCCTCACGGCAAGTGTGCCAATTTTCTCTCAAATTCTCTTATTGGCGAGAGTTAAAAGAAGCAAATGGAAGATTTGTTGCAAATTTTTTCATGGTGCTAGCACATCCAATGAGTCATTCAAAGGTGATAGGGAAACCCATCTATGATCATGGAATCAACACTTAAAGCTTGGATCTTGAAGATCAACACAAAGAGCACAAAAGGAGGCTTGACCGGATCATCCATGAAGAAATTTTTGTGTTCTTCGCATCGCAAAATCCGTTCAAAGTGAATATTTTCGCTACTTTACTTTGATGTATTCACACATTTATATGCTTAATTTGATCTTGGTTTGACCTAGAAAACCCAACAATAGTATCAGAGCGGTTATTAAGCATGAAATTGGATTTAGGGTTCTTATGCTAAAATTTGGGTAAAATTGATTTGAGCATGATTTGATAAAATTGATTGATTGAGTATGTTTGAATGATGATAACTTAGAGTAATGCATGATCAATTTGATGAAAATTGAATTGGATTAATTTTTCCCCAAATATTGGGCTTGGCCGAATGCATGAAATGTTGGACAATTATAACCATAGCATCACTATTTGTACAGAACATTGTGTTGTTGTACAAATTAACTATGTGACAAAGGAAATTGCTCTTTTTTCATTTGTAATTAGATTACCAGGATATATAAATGATAAAAGTCCATATGATTTGTTCCGAATTGATAAGATATGAGACATTATCAATCCATGAAGGTTTAATCATTAAAACATCCCTAGTCGTAGTATTATCGAGATTGGACATCGATAATGCAGAATAGACTAATATTGCACTTGTGCGTGTTATGGGAGCATAACGGCATAGTTCTTATATATTTGGGTATTGGATACTCATGCAAGTGTAATATGAGGTTGTGTTTACCGATGGTACGGAAACAGCTTCGCTTTGGATAGACCCCTCGGAATCCCATTGGTAGTATGACTGTGTGTCTATGGGAGTCCGAATCAGGGTAGGTGTATTTGGTCTTAACCTGAGACTTGCACCGCTAATACTTGTGACAATCAATATACTTTGGTTTTGGTCGTCCAGGGCTTTAACCGATTCTGTGTACGCCTCTTCTGGGTATATTGAGAATCGTAGTGTATTGGGTGTGATTTCGAGATTGAAGTATCACTCCAGTCATAGTAGAGATGATGATCACGTAGGATACATAACTTGTGCTCTTATTTGCTGCAGCTATCGGGATATTATGACTAGGTCATGTTTATCCGATTATAGAGACTAGGTCATGTTTATGTGCTTCGTACGGGGCAGACACAATTCCAGCCCCAGGCCTAGCATGTGACATCCGATACTGGATCGCAATATGCAATACTACGTATACTACGCCTAATATAAATTACATATTCCTTTAAGAATATTTCTGGAGAATTGGGTAGGCACGGTGCTTTGCTAGAAGCCAACCATGTCCAGTAAATCGGTAAAAAAATAGTACTAGGTACGTACGTGTTCGGTTAGTCCGACGACCGGATTTACTGCCAACATATCCGGGGATCTCATGGGTCGCTTCCCGAAGATTCACCGATGACGTATGACTTGCACATTATTAATCTGAGATTAATTAATAGAGAGAGAAAATTAATCTAGGATTAATTACGAAGATATTTTATCTGGGATAAAATATTAATTAAATAGAGAGAACGATTAATTTGGAATTAATCGATAAAATAATATATTCGATATATTAAACGAAATTGGATTTCGACGCGGAATTAAAATTAGATTTTAATTCGGGCGAACGAGTTAATTTAGAATTAATTCACTAGCGACGTGAATAGTAATTTTGCTAGACATAATTATTTAATTAAATTTGATTTAATTACGTCGCAACGGAAAATTCGTTAATTCGAAATTAGCGAACCCGAGCCCGGGTGTGTTTGCGGGCCCACTCGCATTTCGAATTTAAGTGCGGCCCACAAGTCACATCACGTGTCACTTCCTTAGTCATTCAAGTGATGGATGTCTTGTCACTTTGAGTGATGTGATGGTTGTCACTTGTGATTGATGGGGGTGGTTGGAAGGCTTTATTGCCTTGTAATTTTGGATTTGATTTTTGGTATTAGATTTTAGAAATCTAAATACACAAAAATTAACCCATCTTCTTCTCCCTCTCTTCCCATATTCGGCCTTGGGCCATTTTATTTCCTTTCAATTTAGAAATCTAAATACACAAAAATTAACCCATCTTCTTCTCCCTCTCTTCCCATATTCGGCCTTGGGCCATTTTATTTCCTTTCAATTTTCTTCAATGCCGTGAGCTAGGAGAAGCTTTAGGAAGAATTTGTGGCAAAATTTTTCAAGTGCTAGCACACTAAAGAGTCATCCAACGGTGATAGGGAAACAAACCCTTGAGCATGGAATCTCAAATCAAAGCTTAGAGCTTGAAGATCATCCATGGAGCACAAAGAGGACCTTGACCGAAACCAACAAAGAAGAAAGCTTGGAGCAGAATTTTTTTGTTGTCATCGCATCGCAAATCCGATCATTGTAAGTATGATTCCGCCATACTTCTTTATTGTATTCACATTGATTTCATTACTTGAATGATCTTGGGACTATAGTAGAAACCCAACATGAGATGCCCTAAAGTCATGGTAATTTTGTTCTTTTGATCATTGGATGAGTTGAAAGACATGGGATAGATTGATTTAGGATTTAATTGGATTAAAATCGAAATCGGATTTATAAAACCCTAAAATGCTGTGAGCTATATAGCATGAAATGAGATGATTTTTTGATTCAATAATGTTGGACATGTGTTGATGATGATTAGCATGATTAATTATGTAAATTGGTATTTTGGAAATGTCAATTTGAATAATTAATTATGGCTAATACACTTGAATTGATTAAATTATGATATTGGGAATATTGGAATTTAATTAGTTGGGCTAAATTTGGAATTGGGCCTATAAAGTTGTATTTGGGCTTAATGGGCTTGGTTGGGCCAAGTTTGGTTTAGGTTAATTGGTTGGATCCAATTGGGCCTAAAACCATTTTCATAAAGTCCAAATACGATTAAATGGGCCTTTAATATTTTAATTGGGCCTAATGGGCCTAAATTGATTTTTGGCAAAAGGGTGATTCCTTATTGGGCTTTGGTTGCCAAAGTCCATGCCTTATAAATTACTTGAAAGCCCATTGGACTTTAATTAAATTAACATTGGATGTTAATTGGGATTTGAGACCCGTAATGATTAGATTTAGAATCTAAGTCGCAAAAGACTCATTAAAAGGTGTAATTATTTAATTTGGAATTAAATAAAGAATTAGTATTGAATACAAATTAAATTGGATTTAATGTTGTAGTTTGATATAATTCGAGAATTCGTAATTTGAGTACTTATTCTTAAAATGAGTTTGACTCGCGCAAATCAAATCGTTGTTTGAACATTGGATGATCATTAATTTCAGATTAATTAATTGGATTAGATTGATTGATAATATGCTTTGTGTGAATACATGGATGTGATGTATGAATAATGTATATCGGATGGATATTAGATGGGTGAGGGCAATTTTGGAAATTGTTGTAATAAATTTAGAATTAATGATCTTGATTCTTTGTATTCTCTTCTCACCTATTCCACTCAATGTATTACATGCGTGTCCAGCCTATTACCTCTTGATTCTTTGTATTTCTCTTCTCACCTATTCCCCTCAATGTAAATGAGGTTTCTTTAGAAGTGTTATGTAATTGGGTAGAAGTAAGATTTGTGCTAGTGGGAGAGAAGAAAAGGACAGATTTGTTCTAGGAACAAGTTGTTTTAAATATCCATCCGCATATCATTATTAATTTATTTATCGCGCCTTATTGTGCTTTTAGAATGCATGTTTAAGGGTGTATGATGAGACCTAATCAAAGATAATTAATTGGTTGCCAATTACGCGAAAAACCCTCAACAAATATTAAACGTTTTTCCTTCCATTGAATGATTCATTCTCAAGATCCAAGATTGGCACTGGTTTGTTGGCCAAAGTCAAGACCTTTGTCCATCGCGGATGTGTTTGAATCATGGAGGCTTTGTTCCATATCGCATGTCTTGTCCAAGTTGTGATTTGTTGGCCAAAGTCAAGATCACTTATTGTCCATCGACATCGATTACGAAGCTTTCCAAGGTCAATGGGTCCCACTTAACTGGAATCATTAAGTTTGTTGTGCCAAAGCCAATGCTTAGTTGATTCAGAGGAAAAAGGTTAGGGAATATATTGGATATATTGGCATATATTAGATATATGTTTCGGACTTGGATGTCCACCTACTGGATCTAGGAATTGGATGAGATCCAATTGATCTTAGAGATCTACCTAGTTAAATATCATACAGCTTGTTGGCCAAAGTGAAGGTTGTGTGTGATTTAACGGGATCCTAGCCCACTAGGAAACAAGGTTTCCCGAGTACTCAACAGATGGTTAGAGGCTCGCCAAAAAATAGTGGGAGGCAAGTATTGTTAGTGTTCCTAGAACATGCCAAGATCTCTAAGTTGAGATTTGTGTGTGAATAATTCAAAAGGAGTTGCGGAATACACACATTGACCGGATATAGGCTTTCAAAAATTCCTTTGGATGTAGTAGCTCGGAGCTTGAAGACGAGTTACAAACTCTCGGATTAGTCTCCCTATCACATTCCTTTGACTCTTTAAAGTGCTAGCTTTGTAGAATTTTGAAGCAAAATTCCATGGGAGAGGGGAGAAGCTCACGCCCAAGTGAGAGAGAAAGAGGAATAATAACTTTTTGATTTCCAAAATCTAATACAAAAGTTGACTTCAAAGTTGGTATATGTCTCTTTAATTAATTAAAGACAAAGAGTGTTGGAATTCACTTGAGTGTAGAGAAAGCAATCCAAGATTTAATTCTCAACCACTTACCAAATTCCATCAAGTGTCAAACACTTTGATGTAAGTTGGTGGGTCCCACTTGAAATTCCAAATTTAAATCGGACAATCCAACACGCAACTTTGCTCGGGCCCGGGTTCGCTTAATTCCGAATTAAGTGAATTTTTCATTGTGACTTAATTAAATCAAATTTAATTAAATAATAATGCCTAGCAAAATTACTATTTAAAGTCGCTCGCGAATTAATTCTAAATTAATTCGTTCGCTTGAATTAAAATCCAATTTTAATTCCACATTGAAATCTAATTTCAATTAATATATCTAATATATTATTTTAGTCCAATTAATTAAATTATATATTAAAATCTAATTTCACTATTAAATTTACTTTACCGATTAATTCTAAATTAATCGCGTTCTCTCTTCTCGACGAATTTATTCCCAGATAAATTCTCGACGCAATTAATCCCAGATTAATTCTTTCTCTTTTAATTAATCCCAGATTAATTATTGTCGTGATTAATCCCAAATTAATTTTCTCTCTCATAATTAATTCCTAGATTAATTATCTGTTCGAGTCAAACATCATCGGTGAATCTTTGGGAGGCGACCCAAGAGATTCCTGGATATGTTAGCAGTAAATACGGTTATCGTACTATCCGAATACGTGCATACCCGGTACCACGTTTCTACCGATTTACAAGACATTGTTGGCTTCTAGCAAAGCACCGTGCCTACCCAATTCTCCATAAATATATTCAACATGGAATATACATAATCTATATCAGGCGTAGTATACGTAGTATCGCGTATTACAATCCAGTATCGGATGTCACATGCTAGGCCTGGGGCTGGAATTGTGTCTGCCCCGTACGAAGCATATATCGGATTAACAGCAACTAGTCTCGGATAATCATGACCTTGTCATATTATCCCGATAGCTGCAGCAATTAAGAGAGTATCAGTTTTGTATCCCTGCGTGATCATCATCTCCATATTACTGAAGTGATACTTCCATCTTGATATCACACCCAATACACTACGATTCTCAGTATACCCAGAAGAGGCGTACACGGAACCTGTTAAAGCCCCGGACGACCAAAACCAAAATATACTGATTGTCGCAAGTATTAGCGATGCAAGTCTCAGGTTAAGACCAAATACACCTACCCTGATTTGGACTCCCATAGACACATAGTAATACTACCAATGGGATTCCGAGGGGTCTATCCAGAGCGAAGCTTTTTCCGTACCATCGGTAAACACAACCTCCTATTACACTTGCATAAGTATCCAATACTTAAATATATGAGAATTATGTCGTTATGCTCCCACAACGTGCACAAGTGCAATACTAGTCTATTATGCATTATCGATGTCCAATCTCGATAATACTACGACTAGGGATATTTTAATGACTAAACCTTAGTGGATTAATACTGTCTCATATCTTATTAATCCGGAACTAATCATATGGACATTTATCATTTATGTATCTTGGTAATCCAATTACAAATGATAAAAGAGCAATTTCCTTTGTCACATAGTTAATTTGTACAACAACACCATGTTCTGTACAAATAGTGATGCTATGGGTCATAATTGTCCAACAAGTATTAAATTTGCAATTTCGTTTAGATACTTGCCAATACACGCTCATTTCAGTTTTTCAACATTATTTAAATATATTAGTTGGACTAATATTTAATCGTTGTTTTAAATTAAACAGTTGGACTGTATTCAAACTACTTCATTTATAGTTTATTATATAATTGGATTATAGTAATCAATATATTTTAATTTAACCAATCAAATTATAGTTGATTATATAGTTAGACTATAGTAATCATTATATTCAATAGAACCCGAAATCGTTGATTGGATAGTTGGACTATAGCAATCAAGATAAATGAAAGATTAGCGTTTAAAACATAAACCTGGGTGAAAATATTTTAAACGGCTTTAATTTTTAGATTGGGAATAAAACCTCAGGATAATCCTGGGAACTGGGATGTTATTCTATTTGATAGAACAACCTCTTGGGCCTAAGCCCGGAGTTGAGCAAATAGTAGAACATGATCTTTGGAAGATTCATGTGATGATAACTTTAGTGCTCAATCCTTTATGTTTACTGCAATGACTCTTTAATTCCGTCGTCAAAATTAAGGATTAGATCCTTATACCATGATGATGAAATTAAAGATCTTCATAGATTTATTCTTAAATCTTAGAAGTACAAATTGCAAAAGAAGCTCTTTAGCTCGTGCATGTCAGAGTGTACATCTGTCGAGCACTAGGTGTCGCAGATGATTACTAACATCGATCAGCTGGGTTAGCTGGGCATTACCTACGAGGCCGAGACTACCAAATATTTGATCTTATAGTCTCTACCCAAATGCTAGGGCAGGTTCATTGTGAACCAAGAATAAACTCTTGGAGAGTTGATGGCTATGCTCTATGAGGCAGAGCTTCTAAAAGGGGCAAAGGCAAAATCATCAAAGTCTTCTGGGAAGACAAATGACATATCCCAATATGTATGCCTAAACTGTGGCAAACAGGGTCACTGAAGCGTGACTGCTGTATGGACAAGGCAGTCATGAAGGAAGTAAAGGCGGGGCAAGGCTCTGGCTTCAAGTATGTTTGTCATAAACATGATCACTATTAGTTTCAAAATTGGATTTTGATACTAGATGTGGTACATAAATATGCACTGATGTACAAAATCTGCTAATGAGCAGGATACTGACTTCAGTTGATATTTTACCTATGAGTCGCAAACGGGACGAGAGTCGCTGTTTTAACCGTAAAAACCTAAGTTTAGGAACTACCCTTCGGGTATGTACTTAAATTAGGAAACTGTTAAAATGTACCTAGTTTGACTAGAAATATTGTCTCTATGTCTAAGTTTAACCCGTTGCGGGTATACCTTTATATTCTAGAACACTAAATTGTTTTATTTTATAAAGATGATATTGAGATAAACACATTAGATGTGAATAACAGTATTTATATTTTGAATATAAATGAATCTCAAACATATGACATGACAAAAAAATAGCTCAAACTGAATTAATCAGATGAGACTTATAAGTGGCATTGTTTTCTGGGACACATTAACAAGACTCGTATATCCACACTTTTGAAGAGTGGGTACTAGGACGGATTTGATTTTAATCAAATGATATCTACGAATCTAGTTTATTAGGCAAAATGCCTAAAACACTTTTTACTTGGTAAAAGTGCAAGTGCCACCGATCTGTTAGCCCTCGTTCATAGTGATGTAAGTGGGCCCATATCTAGTTAGGTTAAAGGTGGATATGAATACTTCGTAACCTTTACGGATGTGGCATCGCGTTATGGTTATTTGTTTCTTATGAAACACGAGTCGGAAACTTTTGATAAATTCAAAGAGTTTCGACACGAAGAAGACAGACAGATCGGCTAAAGTATTAAACCGTCACGGTTAGACCATGGTGGAAAATACTTAAGCAATAAGTTTCTCAAATATTTGAAAGAGTATAGTATTCTTTCATAATGGACTCCTCCCGGAACACCTCAATAAGACGGTGTGTCCGAACGAAGAAACCGAACCTTGTAGGGATACACATTAAACAGTGCAATACTTATTTTGAATAAGGTTCCATAAAAATCTGTTAGACAGATTTCATATTAGATATGAACATGAAAGAAACCTGGTTTTTTCATTCCTGGAGATTTAGGAATGATGGGCATATGTTTGGATGATACCAAACTAGAACCCAAATCAGATAAGTGCCTAATTTGTAGGTTATCCTAGGGTAACCAAAGTATAGTACTTATACAGCTCACAAGAGAACAATTTAATTGTTGCTCGCCATGCATTTTTCCTGAGAGGAATACCTATAAGCAATGGTAAGTGGGAGGAAAGTAAAACTCGATGAATATCGGAGTAATACTGTTCAAGGCACCGATTCCTTAACGGAACACAAACAGTTCATCAGGGATGAAACTATACCACAATATTCAAATACACAAGAACCGCGTAAGTTGGAGAGAGTCAGCAAACAACCTGAGAGGTATGGGTTTCTGATCTCACCTCATTAAGATGTCAATCTTATTGAAGAATACGAACCGACTTCGTATGAGGAAGTGATACAAGGTATCGACTCCTTTAATGGCAAAGTGTCATGAAATCTGAAATGGATTCCATGCATACCAACCAAGTTTGGACACTGGTTGTTGTACCGGAAGGCATTGTGCCTATTGGTACTATATAAGTCTTCAAGGAAGACATACATGAATGGCAACATACAAACGTATAAAGCTAGGCTTGTAGCGAAAAGGTATCGTTATCAACATTGTGTCGATTACGATGAAACATTTTACTCGTTGCCATGATTAAATCCATTTGGATAATGCTTGCTTATGCTGCATCTTTCATTTATGAAATATGGTAGCTGAACATAAAAAACCGCTTTCCTTAAACGGAAACCTTTTAGAGGATGTTTACAACATCCTGACGGTTTTGTCGCACCAAAACGAGAAAACAAGGTTTGCAAGTTATTCGATCCGTTTATGGATTGAAGCAAATATTGCGTTCTTGGAACTATCATTTTGATGTAATCCTAATGGTATATGATCTAATTCAAAACGAAAATGATTCTTGTGTATATAAGAAGGTTAGTGGGAGCGCACTGACAATGATTGTCCTAAATAATGATGATATATCATTTCTTGGAAATGATATTCCATAAAACAATCGATGAAAGCTTGGCTTTCATGAAAAATTCTCCGTAGACTACTTGGGAGAGACAACCTTTATTCTAGGAATAAAGATCTACTGGGATAGATCTAAAATTTGTTGGCACTCTCCGAGAACTTTTATATTGAAAGATATGTACGCGACCTGGTGTCTCATAAGCTTTGAGCATATGGAGTCACAATCAGGCCAATCTAAGTGATAGTCACTGGATTGATGTTAAGAACATCCTTAAGTATCTTAGATGAACTAAGGATGCTTTCTTAAGCTATGGAGAATGAGAACTTGAAGTGAATGGGTTCACTGTTGCAAGTTTCCAAACCAACAAAAATGACTATAAGTCGTAATAAAGGTACTATATATTTTGAATAACGGAACAGTGAGCTGGAAATCTTCCAAGCAAGATACTGTTGCCGAATAAACAACAAAAGCGGAATATTGCTGCAGCTGAGGCAGCAATAGAAGAAATTTGGATCTATAACAATCCTAATTAGATTAGGAATAGTTCTGTTAGCTGCTGAGCTAGACTACAACACAGGCTAAAGAATTAATGGTCTCATTAACAATCCAAGTATATACTTCAACTATTCATCTGATTCGTTCGGATCATACATCGTGGCGATGTGATGATCGAATAAATCGCATCAGATGATAACCTTGCAAATCCACTAACGAAAGCAGTTTCTCAGCAGAAGTTTGAGCGAACCGTACATAGTTCAAGTGTAGGACACTTGAGTGATTGGCTATAGGCCAAGTGGGAGATTGTTGGACAATTATGACCCATAGCATCACTATTTGTACATAACATGGTGTTGTTGTACAAATTAACTATGTGACAAAGGAAATTGCTCTTTTATCATTTGTAATTGGATTACCGGGATATATAAATGATAAAAGTCCATATGATTAGTTCCGGATTAATAAGATATGAGACAGTATTAATCCACTAAGGTTTAATCATTAAAGCATCCATAATCGTAGTATTATCGAGATTGGACATCGATAATGCGGAATAGACTAGTATTGCACTTGTGCGTGTTGTAGGAGCATAACGACATAGTTCTCATATATTTAAGTATTGGATATTTATGCAAGTGTAATATGAGGTTGTGTTTACCGATGGTACGGAAACAGCTTCGTTCTGGATAGACCCCTCGGAATTCCATTGGTAGTATGACTATATGTCTATGGAAGTCCGAATCTGGGTAGGTGTATTTGGTCTTAACTTGAGACTTGCATCGCTAATACTTGCGAAAATCCATATACTTTGGTTTTGGTCGTCCAGGGCTTTAACAGGTTCTGTGTACGCCTCTTCTAGGTATATTGAGAATCGTAGTGTATTGGGTGTGATATCAAGATGGAAGTATCACTTCAGTCATATTGAGATGATGGTCACATAGGATACGGAAATGGTACTCTTATATGCTGCAGCAATCGGGATAATATGACTAGGTCATGTTTATCCGATTATAGAGACTAGTTATCAGAGATCCGATATATGCTTCGTACGGGGCAGACACAATTCCAGCCCCAGGCCTTGCATGTGACATCCGATACTGGATCACAATACGCAATACTACGTACACTACGCCTGATATAGATTATATATTCCTTTAAGAATATTTCTAGAGAATTGGGTAGGCACGGTGCTTTGTTAGAAGCCAACCATTTCTTGTAAATCGGTAAAAAAAATAGTACTAGGTACGTACGTATACGGATAGTCCGACGACCGGATTTACTGCCAACATATCCAGTGATCTCATGGGTCGCTTCCCGAAGATTCACCGATGACGTATGACTCGCACATAATTAATCTGAGATTAATTATAAGAGAAAGAAAATTAATCTAGGATTAATTACGGAGAATTTTATCAGGATAAAATTCAATTTGAAGAGAGACAACGATTAATTTGGAATTAATCGATAAAATAATATATTCGATATATTAAACGAAATTAGATTTCGATGCGAAATTAAAATTGGATTTTAATTCGGGCTAACGAATTTATTTAGAATTAATTCGCGAGTGATGTGAATAGTAATTTTGCTAGGCATAATTATTTAATTAAATTTGATTTAATTACGTCACAACGGAAAATTCGTTAGTTAGGAATTAACGAACCCGAACCTGGAATGTGTTTGCATGGCCACTCCGATTTTGAATCATGTGCGGCCACAAGTCACATCGCTTGCAACATCACCTGTCACTTTAGTGATGGATGTCAAGTCACCTTTTGGTGATTGACTACCAGTCACTATTCATGATGGTGGTGGTTGTGGGCAATAATTGCCATTTTGCCTCCAAAATTGGTTTTTGCATTTTGGAAAAGCTTTTACCAAATTTTGTAAGGACTTTTGGTATATGTTTTTTGAAAACAAAATACCAAAAACACACAACACAACTTCATCTTCTCTCCTTCTCCCTCACGACAAGTGTGCCAATTTTCTCTCAAATTCTCTCCTTGGCCGAGAGTTAAAAGAAGCAAATGGAATATTTGTTGCAAGTTTTTCATGGTGCTAGCACATCCAATGAGTCATTCAAAGGTGATAGGGAAACCCATCTATGAGCATGGAATCAACACTTAAAGCTTGGAGCTTGAAGATCAACACAAGGAGCACAAAAGAGGCTTGGCCGAATCATCCATGAAGAAATTTTTGTGTTCTTCACATCGTAAAATCCGATCAAAGTGAGTATTTCCCCTACATTACTTTGATGTATTCAGACGTTTATATACTTAATTTGATACTGGTTTGACCTAGAAAACCCAACATATATGTCTCTGAAACTAAGATCTAGGGATATTACGTATCGCCATCCCTCTACCCCAGAAATCTAGTGGTCTCGGGGTATTACGTATCGCCATCCCTCTAACCCATAAATTTTTATGCACACGATATCTGAATCCGTCAATTCCATATCTGAGTCAAGTTACATAATGAGGTGGGTTTATCCTCTATGCCCCGAAATCACTGAAAACTACTCTTGAAATCATCTCTTTTCTAAATCATTTCTCAAAGCATTCTTCATCAAAATAATTTGAGTGTAAACTTGGATAACGTCCTAAATGCGGAAATGTAAATCTGATATTACAACAACATAATGTGAAAAGATCAACTAATGGAAAAAATGTCCACTCACTGATTTGGAGTCCAACGGAGATTGCTTCACTTTGTCGAAGGAATTGTGGTTCATGTGATTATCTTTAATTGATAACCTTGATTATAAAATGGACTGAGGAATATATTACAGAATTATGCTAAATTTATCTATTCAAGTATTTGTTATTACTTCAAGGCATATCACACTTATATCATGATGTAATATATGTATGCGAGCCGATACGGGACCTTTAGGGTGGCCTCTAACACGCTAGGGTGAAACTGGAATGAACTAAAATTGGTTTGGGGAAATTCTGACCACGCGTCGCGACGCTGTCCCTTGGGCGTCGCGTTGCCCACACATACTGATAAGCCAGTGAGTATTATTTATCTACGAGTCGCGACGGAAGTGTTGGGCATCGTGACTCGCACATGTGTTGCAACGCTAAGAGTTGAGCGTCGCGACATTCCCCAAATAGAGGCAAGACAGTAGGCTCCCTCTGCTTTATACGTCGCGACTCAAATCTCTGGGTATCGCGACGCTCACATTCTATAACTGAATCTGTGAAAATTCTCTAGTACGCGTCGCGATGCTAGGCCAAATTCAAGGCCTAGCATCAACTCTTCAAGGACTTACTTCATAGTAACCCAACACCCCCACCTTAATACAAGTCAATTCATTTATCCACAATCAAATTATAACATTTCCACCATTCCATTATCATCACATCATCAAATTCCAAAACCCCAATTTACTTATCCTCTAAAGTTTCTTATTTTATGGATTTCTCAAAATCCTTATTTTCTTAACACCATAACCACATAAACATCAATAACCACAATTCAACAATATCCCATAACCAATAAATCATCAAAACATCAACATTTCAAATTTGGGTTATGTTTTTCATACCTTATTTCTTTTGATTTCCTTCACTCTCCAAGCTTTCAATGGTTGCCAATCTTCTTCTTAGCTTGTGGGGATTGGTATTTGTCTCCTCATCTTTCCTTATTCTTCCTTCTTCTCTATTTCTTCTTCTTTCTCTCTTCTTTTTCTTCTTCTTTCACGGTTTCTTTCTCCTTCTCAAGTGTTGAGGATTAGTAAATAGTGTCCTTTATATAACATGGGCTAATTGGTTAATTTCCAATATTTTCATTTGAAGAAAAAGTCTGAATTTGAGAGAAATATGGAATTCTCTAGATAGGTATGCAGTTACTGTTCATTCGAGTTTTGAGTTGCATATTTTGTTGGACAATTATGACCCATATCATCACTATTTGTACAGATCATGGTGTTGTTGTACAAATTAACTATGTGACAAAGAAGATTACACTCTTATCATTTGTGATTAGATCACCAAGATATATAAATAATAGGAGGTCCCTATGATTTGTTCCTTAATTGAGAATAATATGAGACAGTATCAGTCCACGAATGATAAATCATTAAATATCCCTAGTTAGAGTATTATCGAGATTGGACATCGATAAATACGTAAAAGACTAGTATTACACTTATGCGGATTGTGAGGGCATAACGACATAGTTCTCATATATTTGGGTATAGGATACTCATGCAAGTGTAATAGGAGGTTGTGTTTTACCGATGGTATGGGAAACAGCTTCGCTCTGGATAGACCCCTTCGGAATTCCATTGGTAGTATGACTATGTGTCTATGGAAGTCCGAAATCAGGGTAGGTGTATTTGGTCTTAACCTGAGACTTGCACCGCTAATACTTGCGACAATCAATATACTTTGGTTTTGGTCGTCCAGGGCTTTAACCGGTTCTGTGTACACCTCTGCTGGGTATATTGAGAATCGTAGTGTGTTGGGTGTGATGTCAAGACAGAAGTGTCACTCCAGTCATATGGAGTTGATGATCGCGCAGGGATACATAACTGGTTCTCTAAAGGGTTGCAACCATCGGGATAATATGACTTGGTCATGATTATCCGATAATAAAGAGACTAGTTGCTCATAATCCGATATATGCTTCGTACGTGGCAGACACTGAACCAGCCCTAAGCTTTGCATGTGACCATCCGATACTGGATCGAAATACGCAATACTACATATATTACGCCTGATATAGATCTTATATTCCTGTAAGGATATTTCTGGAGAATTGGGTAGGCATGGCGCTTTGCTAGAATCCAACCTTGTCTTGTAAATCAGTACAAATGTAGTACTAGTTACTTACGTGTTCGGATAGTCCGACGACCAAATTTACTGCCAACATATCCGGGGATCTCATGGGTCACATCCCGAAGATTCACCGATGACGTATGACTCGCACTTTCATTAATCTGGGATTAATTAATTAGATGAGAGAGAAAATTAATCTGGGATTAATTGCGGAGATATTTTATCTGGGATAAAATATCATTTAAAGAGAGATAACGATTAATTTGGAATTAGTCGATTAATTAATATATTCGATATATTAAACGAAATTGGATTTCGACGCGGAATTAAAATTAGATTTTAATTCGGGCGAACGAATTAATTTATAATTAATTCGTTAGCGACGTGAATAGTAATTATGCTAGACATGATTATTTAATTAAATTAGATTTAATTACGTCGCAACAGAAAATTCGTTAATTTGGAATTAGCGAACCCGAGCCCGGGATTGTTTGCAAGCGCATTCGCATTTCGAATTCGAGTGCGGCACATAAGTCACTTCAAGCGTCAAATCGCTAGTCACATCTAGCGTCACATCATCCGTCAATCAAGTGAAGGATGTCTTTCACTTTGAGTGATTGACGCCAGTCACTATTCATTGATTGATGGGAGTTGATGTTGGTGGTTGGAAAAAATTTATTGCCTTGACTTTTTGGAAAAGTGGAAATGGTATATGTTTTATTTGTTTTGGAAAACATAAAACTAATACACATTTTGTAAAACCACAACTCTCTCTCTTCTCTTTTTCCTCTCCTCATTCACGCCCTTGGGGCTGTTTTTTTCTTCTGGTTTGGCAGCCTACTACCGAGAACCAAGGAAGAAAAAGGAAGCAAAGTGTGATGATTTTGCGGAAAAATCATCAAGAGCTAGCACTACAAGAGACATGCGAAGGTGATAGGGAAGTCCACCCATGAGCTTGGAATCACCACGACGAAGCTTGGAGCTTGACGAAGATGATCCATGGCTGAATGAAGGACGCCAAAACAGTGAGCTGTGACTGCCACTGCCGTGACTTCTTGTGAGCAAAAAATTGATTTTTGTTTGTTGCCGCGTCGTTTAACCGCTCGATGTGATTATTCCGCAACTCCTTCGTTGTATTCGCACTTATTTATTACTTGTTATTCGTTCCTAGGGGCCGTAGAACTCCAACATATTTGACCTTCTTTAATTTCGAATTTGGAAAAATATTAAATGCGAAAGTTGTAGGTCTCGATCTTATCTTTCTGATGATATAAAATCTATAAAAATCAGAGTTCATATGAGAAAGTTATGGCCTAAAGACCATGGACTATTTGGAATGGAACATCGTACCATTTCGTATCGGAATCTCGAAGAATCTATCGATTGTCCCCAAATTCATTTCATGAGTGTATATATATCCAAACATAATTTATATTTTGTAACACTCATCCCATAATGTAACAGTAGTTTAGATTATCGATCGTTACAAGAAATCTGATTTAATAGTAAGCCGATGTTCCACTAAGCTCTTGCTGAGTTATGATACTTCCTCATAACTCTAAGTGAAACAATCTTTATATTTGAAAGTTTGTATTTAACCCAGGTTCTGACCCTATACGGAATATATCATAATTAACTAATACAATTCCTAATTAATGTGTCTATGGATTCTCAACAAGCAACCTTAATTCTAATAGCAATAAATCAAAACAGAATATTAAAGCAGAAAATAAATCAACCACACAAAATCAACACAAGTTATTTTGGTGACGAATTGGAAAACTTGTGCGAGTAAAAAATCACTTCGGGTATCTCGGCTACCCGTCCAAATCCACTATAATAGAAAAACTTACGGTGATGGTAAAAGACCTATAGGGGAAACTCTACCGACTCCAGTACCTCTAGACTGCAAGAACTAGAAGAACTCCTCGAGCCCGTATCCCACAGTTTTCTTCAGAACCTTTGAAGTCTCTGAGTGAATCAACTATGCAGCTCTGAATGCCGGAACTCCGACTGCCAATCTTCCTCCTAGAGAACTTTGAAGGGTTAGGAAGTTTGGCTGTTTGTTTTGATGGTTTATCAAAGTTCTATATCACCAGGAAACACGAAGACAATAGATTAAAAGAAGTCTTCAAGGTGATGAACAAGTAGTTTGAAAGCTATAAAGGTTTTGTGGCTCAGAGGAATATCTTTTCAACATTTGAGAAATGTGGCTATATGTGCTTTATATATTTAGGGTAAAACGAGAGGCTTCCCAATCCCAAATTAGGTTAAAAATACGTCCAAAATAAGTCAGTCCGCATGGGTGTTCGAACGCCACTTGAACGCGCCATGAATGCGTGCTCTCTGGAAAGGTTCATTTGAATGTTTACTCGAACGCACCACGAACGTTTGCTCTCTGGAATATTTTGTTCGAACCCAATAGCGAACGTGCCACTAACGCCATATGTTCGAACGCTTCAACGAACGCAGCACTAACGAAGTTGCTCCAGCTTTGCCAAATACCAGTCCAATTGCTCCAAGTTCTTCAAGACTTATTACAACTCAATTGAACTTGTTTTGTTACGGACATTGTCAATAAAAATGGAACAATATTCATATAAAACTTTAACAAAAAGTCATCTTGAAGGATTTCACTAACATAAACCGCTCTCGGATTTTCTGGTGTTCTAAAATTGATTTCTTCTAAAGGATCTAAAATTTTATCTTATTATATTCCAATTTTGATAGCGCACGATCCAACCATACATTTAGATTTCCTCCACTTCTTCCTATGGTTGCTCCTTAAATATCATTTATGCTCCATGGACATCATGAGCTACTTCCATTGTTACTTTATCAAGAATCTGTTGTATATACTTTTAGTATTGCGGTTGCAACCACTACATATTCCTCCTTAGTGAACTTACTCATCAACCTCTCTAATGATGGGTTCCTGCTTTTCCCTAAAAGGCACAGTAACATACAATTTTCAAAGAGTTTTAAGTTGATTCTCACTAGTTTCCTCTTTACTAACCATGACACTCCTTGGTCCTTTAAATTTAATCCTTCTAAATTTTAAATTCTCTTATGTAGTTGTTGGTAGTATGTCGTAAATTCATTCGATTATGATTATAATATTGACAATTATAAAACTTATATTGAATTAACAAAATGACATTTCATTTATTATACGAATCTCTGTATATTTATCTTATAAATATCTTATATGATAAAAGTTCTTGGAGTGATTCACATAGAAAACAAACGGAGCGTTGGTCTATGAGATCTTATCATTTATAAATACTCCTAATCATATGATTATCAATAATAAGGATATTGATAATCCGAATAAACTAGCATGATATTATTATCACTCACTTGTGAGGTAATTGATCTCAACGTGTCCTTTCAAAGATGGCACTTCAACAACACTTAGGCAACATATGGGCAGATTGAACCAAAACGACTTATCCCACCTACCACCTTTCACAATATGTATTATAAATTCTGATATGCTTATATAAAAATGCATAATAAATTTCTTTATATTTCCAATGAAGTATTGAAGTTTTTTCAATTATAAATTGTAACATGGTTCCATCCTACACCTG
Organism: Zanthoxylum bungeanum; assembly: GCA_019454045.1. Lineage (NCBI taxonomy): Eukaryota > Viridiplantae > Streptophyta > Magnoliopsida > Sapindales > Rutaceae > Zanthoxylum > Zanthoxylum bungeanum. Next base: position 109,314 of record SKCR01014281.1, on the reverse strand, counting down.
ATATAGCTCTTAGCACTACCTACCAAGGTATCAACTTAGACTTCCAACCCAAAAACCTGTAAATTCACAAGGAAAAGTGACAAAAAAAATGATCTTTTCCTACTAACATAATTTCTAATGTTAGTGTGATTTTACAATATGTTAGCCTTCTCCATAAGTAATATGTGCCATAAAAATTCACAAATGAAATGTAAACTGATAGTGAGAAGAAGTATATATATATCATCGAGTCACGTTTTCTTATAACTGGAGTACAGTTTACACACTATTAAAAAAAGTACGCTTAAATTTTGACATTTGGAGGTAGAGGTTGCGGTTTTTTTAGTATTAAATTATTGAAAATGCTCTTATTTTATTTATAAAAATAAATTATATCTTACAATGGAGATATGACGTCGCCTATACAATAATCTAGTTGTTGGGTGTATGTGTTGGTCAATTCCATAGCAAACCAAGTCCAATTGAGTTATAAGAATGTCTCGTAAAATTGGACAAATATTTGGAAGAGATTAGATTAAGATTTCGGAGTTCATGTTCGTGTCACGTTCATTACAATGTTCGAAGGGAATATTCTAGTAAGCACACATTCGTGTCACGTTCATCACAACGTTCGAACGGAACCTTCCTGTAAGCTCATATTCGTATTATGTTTGACTCCGCGTTTGAACGTCGGTCACATTTAAATTGGCGTTTGTCCCATGTTTGACACCAAGTTTGACCGCGCGCTGCTGCGTATTTCCTCTTTCTGGACGGATTTTAAAGGCTTTTGAAGGCTTGAAAACCCTACCTATATAAAGAAAGTCTTAGTCATTTTACCGAAGTTTGGAAACATAATATTTAGAGCCTTTATATCATTTGTTTCCTCATTATTGGGAATTTATCTTGAAGACTTAATTAATCCCATGTCTTCTTTATTTTGGTGAGTTTCGCCATTTATAATCATCGACACAAACACGACCCTAGCCAATACCCTAAACCTTCAGAGTTCTAAGGTGAAGATTAGTAGTCGGAGTTCCGGCATCGTGAGTTTGTGGATTTGATTCACTCATAGACTTCAGAGGTTCTAAAGAAGGTTTTTTAGTGCGGGCTCGAGGAGTTCTTTAGGTTATTGCAGTAGAGGTATTTAGGTAGCAAAGTTGTTTCCATAGATCTTATAATCACTGTAAGTTTTCTCTACATAGTGAATTTGAGTGGTAACCTATACTTGGAGTGATTTTTCTCTGTCAATGGTTTTCCACTCCGTCAATAAATCTTTGTGTTGATTGAGTTTACTGCTTTGTTTAATTTCAACTCTTTCATTATTGCATAGATTAAGAGTGTGGAACTTGATTAGACTTAAAGGTGTTTGCATTTAACCATAGAAACTCTAACTTAGATTTGTCTTAGATATAGTAGATTTTTAATTTCGTAAGATTACATCTATTTCCCCATAAGTGTATACGATCAAAACCTTATCAAAATTCCAATAGGTATCGGAGTGTCTAACTTCAATCCATGAATCTTATAGCTATATGTAACACCTCAGTAATCCCGACGACTATAATATTATAGGTGACATAATACATGATATAAATCATGCTCAAACAAGTATGTACTTATGGAATTACATTTTGGACCTTCGATAAATTCTTTGAAGTTCCGATACGGAATTTACTTTAAGTTCTATTCAGAACAGCCCTTAGTATTTGGACCATAATATTTTCATACGATCTTCGATTTTTATTTATTTTATATCGTCGGAAAGATAAGACCGAGACCTACAACTTCTACTTTAGATAGTTTTCTAAATTCGAATCAGAAGTAAGCTAAAAATCATGATAACTAAGGATGCTATAGTAAATTTCGAGAAGGTCCTAGATTGAATGATGTGGCACAATCTTAGCCACTTTTTTCATTACAAAAAATCAGACCTCTTCCTATAAATAAGGGACTATTCATTCATATCTCTTTCAAGCTCAAAAATGTGAAGAACAAAGACAAGAATAGAGGATCTCATGCTCCCTCCATTCCTCTTATCTTCATGTTTAAGTCATTCTTGACCCATCCAAGCACATTTCCAAGCATTGTAAGCTTCTTTTCTCTTTCTATCTTCTCATTTTTCAGTTTTGGGCAAAGCCGATAAAGTCCCAAATTTGCACCTTGCATACCCTAGAGGTTGGATTTGTTTAATTGACATTGATAGTGTTGCTAGTATGTATTTTGGAGGGTATCATGTTAGTTTTAGCATGTAATAAAGCTTTTATGTGTATGAATGTGTTGGGGGATTATACTTGGTGATTTAATGATACTAGATAATGATTTGTGTTTGGGGTGAAGATATGAGATGAGTTTTGATCAATGTTGAAGTTAGAGAAGTGCCTAAGTGAAGGTGTTAAAGTGATGGTTGGAAATTTCTTTGGGTAGTGACAATGGAGAACTCGTACTGGCCCTAAAATCGGGCCAGCATCGTAACGTTGAACATAAGAATGCTCTTCACATTAGGTCAGGTCGTGTCGCCTCGGGTTAGGCTGTGTGAGCGACGCGGATCATGAGAATACTCTCCGTCTCTTGTCATGTCATGCCGCCTCGGGTCAGGTCGTGTGAGCGACATGGAACATGAGGATGCTCATTGCCTCGGGTTAGGTCGTGTAAGAGACGCTGAAGATGAAAATACCCTCTACCTCGGGTCGGTGCTGTGGGAGTCACGCCGAACATGAAAATACCCTCTACTTCGGGTCGGTTCTGTGTTTGCCTAGGGTCGGTCGTGTGGAAGCCTCGGATCAATCGCGTGGAAGCCTCAGGTCTGATTATGTGAGTGTCGTGATGCCCAACATCCAGCGTCGCGATGTGGAGCAAGAAAAAGCTCTTTGCATCAGGTCTGATCATGTGGGAGTTGCAACGCGGAACCCTTAGCTTCATGACGCCTAACAAGAAATGTTATTTGTTTTAGTTTGATCGTATGAGCATCGTGAAGCACAAGACCTGTAGTCGTAACGCGCAGCAAGACCAGTTTCATCCCATTTCAATTTCATCATAAGATGTTAAAGTCAATTAACACGTTAGTTATCCCGACATATATACAATATGCATAAGCATCCACTACATCCATGACCATGATTAGCTTTTAGTTTATATATACTAACCATACTCCAATACATGATGGGCTAGCTTTTCCGCAGGAACCTCTTCAGTCACATCCAGGATCATTGGCAATAGTTATTAATCAGTGAATGAACCTTTCTTTTCAAGTTGATATTACTTATTTGTTTTTGATTCAAGACTTACTTTTAAGCACATTAGGGCATTAGCCAAAATGATTTCAGTTATTTAATGAATGAGTATGTTTTAGAAAACTTGGATTTTAAAAGCATGATTTTAGTGATTTTTGGAGGCATGGGAAAAAAACCCACCTCAAATGTGACTTATAGAATTGACGGTTATTGGAATTGACGGATATAACATGTGCACATATAGAGCATGACTAGGGGGACGGTGATACATAACGCCCCTAGACCCTAGATTCAGGGTCAGGATGATAGCATAAAACAACACTTCTGGCTCTAGTTCAATGGCTTGGGGACGGTAATACGTAACACGCCAAGACCACTAGTTGGGAATATGGGGGAAGACGATACGTAACACCCCATGCGTCAAGTTTTCTACAGATTCTTAGAAAGATTGTTTTCAGAAATGATGGTTTTAGAAAAGAGTTTCAAAAAGAACAGTTTTATGAAAGACTTTCAGCAGAACAATTTTTATGAAAGAGTTTTAAAAAGAATTTAGTTTTATAGAAAGATAACAGAGTTCTATAGATAGAAAGGATTCCCAGAAAAGTTTCACAAAAAGAGAATAATTTCATATAAGAAAGAGTTTTCAGAAAGAATTAATTTTCTAGAAATATTTTTGATTTCTGAACCATGAATTTTTCATAAAAGCATCATAGTTTCCGTTTTAAAATATCCACTCACTAGGTCGTTCAAACGATCTAACCCCTCTACTCCAAGTGTTTTTATTTTGTAGGTTATCCGTAGGAAGAGCTCGAGAGGATAGATACTGATGGCACTCACTAGGGTGTTTGGGACTACCAGGTCGAGTCAGATGTTTAGTACAGTCCGAGTCAAAGTAAAATTGTTTGCAGATGTTAGTTGTGCATAAAACATTGTAATATGTTAAAAGTGTCCAAAAATAAAGTTGTTAAGTGAAACATTATTATGAATACATTCATGGTTATAAGATGCATTTTATGTTGTCGAGTTGGGCTATGGTCCCTACGCATGAGTTTATGTTTGAAATGAGAGTAGTAATGAGGTTCATAGTTAGAAAGTCAGAGGCTCAGGGGGATTGGTCTGCCTATTCCCTGCCGGTAGCATCTCCGAGAGGGGGATGTTACACTATACCCCCTTAATTATCCCCAATTTTTTTATGGGACCTATTAAATTCGTTGGAAAGTTCGCAAGATAACATTCCTCAATTCTTCGGATGAGATGGTATGGATGTTAGTTGAGTATGGATAGAAAGACCCATATTCACTATAAATGAGGTTTATACTCCTAAGGATAAACTCACATGTTCTAATGAGGAGTTTGAAGATAATAGCTAGAATAGTAAAGCCATTAATGCATTTCATAATGCAATATGTTCCACTGAGTTTAGGAGAGTCTCCGTGTGTGAAGTTGCCAATGATGCATGAGATATCCTTGAGACTGTTCGTGAGAGTACAATACCCATTAAGAACTCCAAACTTCAAGGCTTTGCTATAAGATTTAAAGTTACTAATGAGTGGTAAATGTATCATTATTTCCCACTCATTTGACCTAATATTTTGAATAGATTCTTGAGTTTTGTGAATATTTAGATGTGTTTTGTGTTATTTTCTAGATAAATAAAGTTTCAGGATATTCTGCAGGTGATTTGGGGCTAAAATAGTGAAAAAGGATAAAAAGGGCAAAATCATTATTTTACGTGTCGTAACGCGTAACCCTTTGGCGTCGCGATGCCTAACGTGCACCGTTCCATGCTAACATACGGCGGGGACACGTTTCAGAATCAGAGAAGTTTGAATTTACTAACATGCGGTGTGCCATGTGTCAACATCACATCCCATCTGCTAACGTGCGTCGTGCTACGTGTCATGATCAGCCAATCACAGCGCGCCACGTGTCACAATCCTACGGTGCCGACAATCACCATCGCCACGTCATTGCCACGTCAGCTCAATCATTCAGCTCCAAGCCACATCTGCCACATGTCACCTTATCACCTTATCCATTGACACGTGTCGAGCTCTATGCGTTCCACATGGCCAATCACGCGCGTCGCGACGCGTCACTACCATCGAGGCCTATAAATTCAGCTCATTCTTCTGATTTCAGATGTACCTTCCTCTCTGAATTCTCTGATGTAAATAAGGAGTTTGTATCTAGTTTTCCTTAAATTTCAGTTTTGTAATTAATTTTTAGTTACTCTCTGTAATAATAATTTACTTTCTTTACTTTTTCAGTTTTTACTATTCAGCTATGGGGAGGTAACTTCCCCCTGCTATGGTGAAAGGTAAAACTTTTATTACTGCTATTTAGATTAATCTCCATTAATTATAATATATTCACTACTTAAAATTTGACTTTACAAGGATACCGCTATATTGGTCGGTTGGTAATCAATTATAAACTGGTTTTAATCTGACTAAGCATGGATACCGCCTGGTTGGTCGGTTGGTAATTTACCGCCTATATGGCTGGTTTATGGACAAATATTGATACCGCCTTTATGGCAGGTCGGACTTAATTTGACTTAATCAGGTTACCACCTATATGGCTGGTTGGTAATGTTATCACAAGTTAATATATTATATTAAGGGAGATATCTAAAATAGTAGTGGTAAAAGTAGATCCCTTAACCCTAGTATTTTATTTTATTGTAATTTTACTTTTCAGTATTTACTTTACCGCATTTACTTTTCAGCATTTTACTCTATGTCTTTTATTTTTAAGTTTTTACTAGCCTTAGATATGTGTCGTAGCTAAGTTAGTTATCTGGGGTTGTGATGAATTTTAATATCACCGGTTTATAAGGGGTTATTTTATAGTTTGGGTAATTTAAAGGTTTACTTATTAAGTCTTAAGCTTAATGCGTCTTGTTAACTGACCATTAATAAGATTGATCTGGTAAATCTAAAATAAACTTGACAAAGGAATTCTAGATTTCAGCCTTAGACTTAGTAGCCCACGATCTTCCTTGAGGATAGATAACCATTTAATAGATTTCCTTACAGGATAGACATATACCTGTCATTCGGGGGTAGCCATAATTGGAACTTAAACTTAATGAATCCAAGTAATTTAGTTGACATAGACATATGGTTCAATTGGGTTAAACTGGGTATTTGCATCTGACCATCGACAAAGGCTTTTGTATAATTTCGTGTTCCAGGTTAGTAAACCGATATATTACACAAACATTAAATAACCACTTCATCTTTAAAATGATATTGGAAGAAATCACAACCCTGGATAGTTTTATAAATTTAAATTTTCCTCAACCTAATTTTGCGCAATTTTATTCACTTGTTTTTAAATTTAAAGTCATCACCCAATCAATCAATCAATCAATCTGTTAGATACTAGTAATCATTTGGCCTCATAAAAAAATAATAGCTTAGGTTTTAAGTCCTCGTGGGATCGATACTTTTTATACTACTTGAACGATACGTGCGCTTGCGTTATACACGTGTGATTTCGCACCGGTCAAGTTTTTGGCACCGCTGCCGGGGACTTATTTATCTTTCACTATTAGTTTTGAGGTTAGATACCTTTACTTGTATCTAGTTTTTTTTTACTTATTGTTTTTGTTTTCTTGTGTTTCAGGTTATTAGAAACTACATGAGATGAACCAGAAGCTTTGAACTCCGACCGCTTGACCCAGAAATTGAAAGAACTATCAGACAGTTGAGAAGGGAAAGACGAGAAGGCCAAGAAGATTTAGTCAACATGGAACCTGAACCTTTGGACGTTGCACCACCAATACCCATTCGAGACAGAACCATTCCGATGGTCGATGGCTTCATTTCCTGTATTGTACTTCCTCCTTTACCAGAAAATGCATGTGACATCAAAACATGCATTCAGATGATTCAGCAGTCAGTGCAGTTTGGGGGAAAAGCAACTGAAGATCCTAATACCCACATCAGCAACTTCCTGGAAGTTTGCAGCATTTTCAATTACAACCGAGAAGTTGAAGAAGCAATGAGACTGCGTGTTTTCCCATATTCCTTGAAAGACTGAGCTAAAACTTGGCTATATTCACTACCAGAAGGTTCCATCATAGCTTGGAACACTTTAGCCACCAAATTTCTTGCAAAGTACTTTCCACCAGCCATAATTGGAAAGCTGAGGAATGACATTACATCCTTTGTGCAACAAGACTCGGAAACTCTCTACGAAGCTTGCGAAATGTACAAATATTTGCTTCGGAAATGTCCTCACAATGAGATTCCAAAATGGTTTCAAGTCCAAACTTTCTATAATGGAATTTCTGGACTGATGAGAACTACAATTGATGCTGCTGCTGGAGGAGCTTTGATGGAAAAAGGAGAAGATCAAGCCTGAGACCTAATCGAAGAAATGGCCAACAACAATTCCTTGTTGTTGAGTTTTCTAGGTCAAACCAAGATCAAATTAAGCAATGAAATGTGCGAATACAACAAAGTAAAGTAGCGGAAATACTCACTTTGATCGGCTTTTGTGATGCGAAGACAACAAAAATTTCTTCCTTGAAGTTTCGGCCAAGCCTCCATTTGTGCTCAAATGTTGTCTACAAGCTCCAAGCTTTGATTTGAGATTACATGCTCATGAATGGGTTTCCCTATCACCTTTGTGAGACTCATTGGATGTGCTAGTATCATTGAAAAATTGCAACAATTTTTCTATTTCCCTTTGTGTAACTCTCGACCATGAGAGAAAAATGGAGAAAGAGAGAAAATGGCTTCCAAGACGTGAGAGGGAGATAGGAGAAAAGGAAGAAGAGTGTTGTATTTGTTTTTCCAAAAACTAATACCAATTACCAAATCCAAAATTTGGTACAAGACATTAAAGTTTTCAACTACTCACATCAATCAAAAGTGTCAAGATGTCAATCACCAAAAAGGTGACAAGACTTACATCACTTGAGTGACTAATGATGTGACGCGTGATGTGACTTGTGGGCCCCACTTGATTCAAAATACGAGTGGTACAGCAAACACTCCCGGGCTCGGATTCGCTAATTCCGAATTAATGAATTTTTGTTGTGACGTAATTAAATCAAATTTAATTAAATAATTATGCCTAGCAAAATTACTATTCTCGTCGCTAGCGAATTAATTCTAAATTAACTGGTTGGCCCGAATTAAAATCCAATTTTAATTCCGCGTCGAAATATAATTTCGTATAATATATCGAATATATTATTTTATCTATTAATTCCAAATTAATCGTTCTCTCTCTTTAAATTGAATTTTATCCCAGATAAAATTCTCCGTAATTAATCATAGATTAATTTTCTCTCTCTTATAATTAATCCCAGATTAATTATGTCTGAGTCATACGTCATCGGTGAATCTTCAGGAAACGACCCATGAGATCCCTGGATATATTGGCAGTAAATCCTGTCGTCGAACTATCCGAACATGTACATACCTAGTACTACGTTTTTACCGATTTACAAGACATGGTTGGCTTCTAGAAAAGCACCGTGCTTACCCAATTCAACAGAAATATTCTTAAAGGAATATGTAATCTATATCAGGCGTAGTATACATAGTATTGCGTATTGCGATCCAGTATCGGATGTCATGTGCTACCCCTAGGGCTGGAATTGTGTCTGCCCCGTACGAAGCACATATCGGATCTCTGGTAACTAGTCTCTATAATCGGATAAACATGACCTAGTCATATTATCCCGATAGCTGCAGCATATAAGAGTACCAGTTCCGTATCCTACGTGACCATCATCTCCATATGACTGAAGTGATACTTCCATCTTGGCATCACACCCAATACACTATGATTCTCAATATACCCAGAAGAGGCGTACACAGAACCTGTTAAAGCCCTGGACGGCCAAAACCAAAGTATATTGATTGTTGCAAGTATTAGCGATGTAAGTCTCAGGTTAAGACCAAATACACCTAACCTGATTCGGACTTCCATAGACACATAGTCATACTACCAATGGAATTCCGAGGGGTCTATCTAGAGCGAAGCTGTTTCCGTACCATCGGTAAACACAACCTCCTATCACACTTGCATAAGTATCCAATACTTAAATATATGAGAACTATGCCGTTTTGCTCCCATAACACGCACACGTGCAATACCAGTCTATTCCGCATTATCGATGTCTAATCTCGATAATACTACGACTATAGATGTTTTATTGATTAAACCATAGTGGATTAATACTGTCTCAAATCTTATTAATCCGGAACTAATCATATGGACTTTTATCATTTATGTATCCCGGTAATCCAATTACAAATGATAAAAGAGTAATTTCCTTTATCATATAGTTAATTTGTACAACAACACCATGTTCTGTACAAATAGTGATGCTATGGGTCATAATTGTCCAACAATCTCCCACTTGGCCTATATCCAATCACTCAAGTGTCCTTCACCTGAACTATGTACGGGTCGCTCAAACTTCTGCTGAGAAATAACTTTCGTCAGCGGATTTGCAATGTTATCATCTGATGTGATTTATTCGATCATCACATCGCCACGATGTATGATCCGAACGAATCAGATGAACAGTTGAAGTATATTATTGGATCTTTGATGAGACCATTAATTCTTTAGCCTATGCTATAGCCTAGCTCAACTGCTAACAGAACTACTCATAATCTAATTCGGATTATATAGATCCAAAGTGCTTCTATTGTTGCCTCAGCTGCAGCAATATTCCGCTTTTGTTGTTTATTCGGCAACAATATCTTGCTTGGAAGATTTCTAGCTCACTGTTCTGTTATTCAAACTATATAGTACCTTTATTACGACTTATAGTCGTTATGTCGGTTTGGAAACTTGGAGCAGTGAACCCAGTCACTTCAAGTTCTCCTCCTCCATAGAATAAGAAAGCATCATTAGTTCATCTAAGATACTTAAGGATGTTCTTAACATCAATCCAGTGACTATCACTTGGATTCGCCTGATTGTGACTCCATATGCTCAAAGCATATGAGACACCAGGTCGCGTATATATCTTTCAATGTACGAGTTCTCGGAGAGTGCCAACAACTTTTAGATCTATCCCATTAGATCCTTATTGCTAGAATAAAGGTTGTCTCTCCCAAGAATTCTACGGAGAATTTTCATGAAAGCCAAGCTTTCACCGATCGTATTATGGGAATATCATTTCCAAGAAATGATATATCATCAATATATAGGACAATCACTTTCAGTGCGCTCCCACTAACCTCCTTATCGTTTTGAATTAAATCATATACCATTATGATTACATCAAAACGTTAGTTCCAAGAACGTAATGCTTGCTTCAATCCATAAATGGATCGAATTAACTTGCAAACCTTGTTTGCTTGTTTTGGTAAGAAAAAACCGTTAGGATGTTGATAAACATCCTCCAAAAGGTTTCCGTTGAAGGAAAGCGGTTTTGATGTTCAGCTGCCATATTTCATAAATGAAACATGCAGCATCAGCAAGCATTTTCCAAATGGATTTAATCATGGCAACAGTTAAAAGGTTTCATCGTAATCGACACAATGTTGATAACGATACCTTTTCACTACAAGCCTAGCTTTGTACGTTTGTATGTTTCCATCCATGTATGTCTTCCTTGAAGACTTATATAGTACCGATTGGCAAAATGCCTTCCTGTACATCAACCAGTGTGCAAACTTGGTTGGTATACATGGAATCCATTTCGGACTTCATGGCACTTTGCCATAATAGGGAGTCGATACCTTGTATCACTTCCTCATACGTAGCCAGTTCGTCTTCCTCATTAAGATTGGCATCTTTACGAGGTGAGATCAGAAACCCATACCTCCCAGGTTGTTTTATGACTCTCTCCGACTTACGCGGTTCTTGTGTATTCGAAGATTGTGGTACAATTTCATCATTGATGACTGTTTGTGTTCAATTAAGGAATCGGTGCCTGGAACAGTATTACTCCCATTTTCATCGAGTTTTACTTTCCTCCCACTTACCACTGCATATAGGTATTCCTCTTAGGAAAACCGCATGGCGAGCAACAATTACATTGTTCACTTGTGAGTTGTATAAGTACTATACTTTGGTTACCCTAGGATAACTAATAAATTAGGCACTTATCCGATTTGGGTTTTAGTTTGGTATCATCCAAACATATGCCTAGCATTCCCAAATCTTCAGGAATGACAAAACCCGGTTTCTTTCCTGTTCATATCTAATATGAAGTCTGTCTAACAGATTTTCATGGAACCTTATTCAAAATAAGTATTGCACTGTTTAAAGCGTATCCCTAGAAGGAAAATGGTAGCTCAGAGCGACTCATGATTAACCTTATCATGTCCAACAAAATTTGGTTTCTCCGTTTGGACACACCGCTCAATTGAGGTGTTCCGGGAGGAGTCCACTATGAAAGAATACTATACCCTTTCAGGTATTCGAGAAACTTATTGCTTAAGTATTTTCCACCACGGTTTAACCGTGACGATTTAATACTTTAGCCTATTTGTTTGTCTAATTCGTGTCGAAACTCTAAAAGTTTCTGATTCGTGTTTCACAAGAAACACGTAACCATAACGCGATGCCACATCCGTAAAGGTTATGAAGTTTTCATATCCACCTCTAGCCTAGCTAGATATGGGCCCACTTACTTCACTATGAACGAGGGCTAACAGATCAGTGGCACTTGTACTTTTACTAAGTAAAAGGTATTTTAGGCACTTTGCCTAATAAACTAGATTCGTAGACATGGTTTGAATTGAATCAAATATTTCATAGTATCCACTCTTTGAAAGTGTGGATATACGAGTCTTGTTTATGTGTCCCAGACAATAATGCCACAAATAAGTCTCATCTGATTAATTCAGTTTGAGCTATTTGTTTGTCATGTTATATGTTTGAGATTCATTTATATTCAAAATATAAATACTGTTATTCATATCTAATGTGTTTATCTCAATATCATCTTTATAAAATGAAACACTTTATTGTTCTAGAATATAAAGGTATACCCGTAACAAGTTATACTCTGATATAGAGATAATGTTTCTAGTCAAACTATGTACATTATAATAGTTTCCTAATTTAAGTACATACCTTAAGGGTAGTTCTTAAACTTAGGTTTCTACGGTTAAAACAGCGACTCTCGTCCTATTTCCGACTCGTAGGTAGATCTCAACTGAAGTCAGTATCCTGCTAATCAGCAGATTCTGCACATCAGTACATATCTATGTACCATATCTAGTATCAAAATCCAATTTTGAAACTAGTAGTGAACATGTTTATGACAAACATACTTGAAGCCGGAGCTTTGCCCCTCTTCACTTCCTTCATGTCTGGCTTGTCCATACGGCAGCCACGCATCCAGTGACCCTGTTTTCCACAGTTTAGGCAGACATCTTAGGATATGTCATTTGTCTTCCTAGAAGATCGTGATGATATTGCATTTGCCCCTTTTAGAAGCTCTAGCTCTGCCTCCTAGAGCATAGCCATCAACTCTCCAAGAGTTTACTCTTGGTTCATAATGAACCTGCCCCAGCTATCGGGTAGAGACTATAAGATCAAATCTTTGGTAGTCTCGGCCACGTAGGTAATGCCCAGCTAACCTAGCTGATCGATGTCAGCAATCATATGCGACACCTAGTGCTCGAAAGATGTACCCTCTGACACACGTGAGTAAAAAAGCTTCTTTTGCAATTTGTACTTCTAAGATCTAAGAATAGATCTATGAAGATATTTAATTTTATCATCATGGTACAAGGATCTAATCCTTAATTCTGACGACGGAATTAAAGTGTCATTGCAACTAGCATAAAGGATTGAGCACTAAAGTTATCATCACATGAATCTTCCAAAGATCATGTTCTACTATTTTCTCCACTCCGGGCTTAGGCCCGAGATGTCATTCTATCAAATAGGATAACTTCTCAGTTCCCAGGACTATCCTGAGGTTTTATTCCCAATTTGAAAATTAAAGTCGTTTAAAAACATTTTCTCCCAGAATAATGTTCTAAACGCTAATCTTTTAGTTATCTTGATTGTTATAGTCCAACTATCCAATCAACGATTTCAGGTACTATTGATTATAATGATTACTATAGTCTAACTATATAATCAACTATAATTTATTTGGTTAAATTCAAATATATTGATTACTATAATCCAATTATATAATCAACTATAATTGAAGTAGTTTGAATACAGTCCAACTGTTTAATTTAAAACAACGATTAAATATTAGTCCAACTAATATATTTATTAATTAATGACGAAAAATTGAAATGAGCGCGTATTGGCAAGTATCTAAACGAAATTACAAATTTAATACTTGCCTCCCACTATTTTTCGGCGAGCCTCTAACCCTCTGTTGAGTACTCGGGAAACCTTATTTCCTAGTGGGCTAGGATCCCGTTAAATAACACACAATCTTGAGTTTGGCCAACAAATTGTATGATATTTAACTAGGTAGATCTCTAAGATCAATTGGATCTCATCCAATTCCTAGATCCAGTAGGTGGACATCCAAGTCCGAAATATATATCTAATATATGCCAATATATCCAATATATTCCATAACATTTTTCCTCTAAATCAACTAAGCCTTGGCTTTGGCACAACAAACTTAATGATTCCAGTTAAGCGGGACCCATTGACCTTGGAAAGCTTCGTAATCGATGTCGATGGACAAGAAGTGATCTTGACTTTGGCCAACAAATCACAACTTGGACAAGACATACGATATGGAACAAAACCTTCATGATTCAAACACATCTGCGATGGACAAAGGTCTTGACTTTGGCCAACAAACCAGTGCCAATCTTGGATCTTGAGAATGAATCATTCAATGGAAGGAAAAAAAATGCTTATATTTTGAGGGTTTTTCGCTTAATTGGCAACCAATTAATTATCTTTGATTAGGTCTCATCAAAACCCTTAAGCATGCATTCAAAAAGCATAATAAGGCGCGATAAATAAAATAATAATGATATGCGGATGGATATTTAAAACAACTTGTTCCTAGAACAAATCTCTCCATTTCCTCTCTCCCCCTATCACAAATCTTACTTCTACCCAATTACATAACACTTCTAAAGAAACCTCATTTACATTGAGGGGAATATGTGAGAAGAGAAATACAAAGAGTCAAGAGGTAATAGGCTGGACACGCAGGTCCAATTTAATAAATTCTAAATTTATTACAATAATTTCCAAAATTGCCCTCACCCATCTAATATCCATCCGATATACATTATTCATACATCACATCCATGTATTCACACAAAGCATGTTACCAATCAATCTAATCCAATTAATTAATCTGAAATTAATGATCATCCAATGTTCAAACAACGATTTGATTTGCGCGAGTCAAACTCGTTTTAAGAATAAGTACTCAAAGTACGAATTCCTGAATTATATCAAACTACAATATTAAATCCAATTTAATTTGTATTCAATACTAATTCTTTATTTAATTCCAAATTATATAATTACACTTTATTAATGAGCATTTGCGACTTAGATTCTAAATCTAATCTTACGGGTCTCAAAGCCCAATTAACATCCAATGTCAATTTAATTAAAGTCCAATGGGCTTTCAATTAATTTATAAGGCGTGAACTTTGGCAACCAAAGCCCAATTAGGAATCACCCTTTGCCAAAAATCAATTTAGACCCATTAGACCCAATTAAAATATTAAAGGCCCATTTAATCATATTTGGACTTTATGGAAATGGTTTTAGGCCCAATTGGATCCAACCAATTAACCTAAACCAAACTTGGCCCAACCAAGCCCATTAAGCCCAAATACAATTTTATAGGCCCAATTCCAAATTTAGCCCAACCAATTTAATCACAATATTCCAACTATCACAATTAAATCAATTAAAGTGTATTAGCCATAATTAATTAGTCAAATTAACATTTCCAAAATATCAATTTACATAATTAATCATGCTAATCATCATCAACACATGTCCAACATTATTGAATCAAAAATCATCTCATTTCCATGCTTTATAGCTCACTGCAATTAGAGGGATTTTAAATCCGATTTCGATTTTAATCCAATTAAATCCTAAATCAATTTATCCCATGTCTTCCAACTCATCCAATGATCAAAAAATAAAATTACCATGACATTAGGGCATCTTAACTATTCGGCCAAGCCAAACTTTTGGGGAAAAATTAATCCAATTCATTTTTCATCAAATTGATCACATATAACTCCAAGTTATCCTCATTCAAGCATACTCATTCAATCAATTTTATCAAATCATGCTCAAATCAATTTTACCCAAATTTTAGCATAAGAACCCTAAATCCAATTTCATGATTAATCAAGGCTCTAATACCATTGTTGAGTTTTCTACGTCAAACCACGATCAAATTAAGCAATGAAATGTGTGAATACAACAAAGTAAAGTAGCGGAAATACTCACTTTGATCGGTTTTTGCGATGCGAAGACAACAAAAATTTCTTCCTTGAAAGACTGAGCTAAAACTTGGCTATATTCACTACCAGAAGGTTCCATCATAGCTTGGAACACTTTAGCCACCAAATTTCTTGCAAAGTACTTTCCACCAGCCATAATTGGAAAGCTGAGGAATGACATTACATCCTTTGTGCAACAAGACTCGGAAACTCTCTACGAAGCTTGCGAAATGTACAAAGATTTGCTTCGGAAATGTCCTCACAATGAGATTCCAAAATGGTTTCAAGTCCAAACTTTCTATAATGGACTTTCTGGACTGATGAGAACTACAATTGATGCTGCTGCTGGAGGAGCTTTGATGGGAAAAGGAGAAGATCAAGCCTGAGACCTAATCGAAGAAATGGCCAACAACAATTCCTTGTTGTTGAGTTTTCTAGGTCAAACCAAGATCAAATTAAGCAATGAAATGTGCGAATACAACAAAGTAAAGTAGCGGAAATACTCACTTTGATCGGCTTTTGTGATACGAAGACAACAAAAATTTATTCCTTGAAGTTTCGGCCAAGCCTCCATTTGTGCTCAAATATTGTCTTCAAGCTCCAAGCTTTGATTTGAGATTCCATGCTCATGAATGGGTTTCCCTATCATCTTTGTGAGAGTCCTTGGATGTGCTAGCATCATTGAAAAATTGCAACAATTTTTCTATTTCCCTTTGTGTAACTCTCGGCCATGAGAGAAAAATGGAGAAGGAGAGAAAATGGCTTCCAAGACGTGAGAGGGAGAGAGGAGAAGAGGAAGAAGAGTTGTGTATTTGTTTTTCCAAAAACTAATACCAATTACCAAATCCAAAATTTGGTACAAGACATTAAAGTCTTCAACTACTCACATCAATCAAAACTGTCAAGATGTCAATCACCAAAAAGGTGACAAGACTTCCATCACTTGAGTGACTAATGATGTGACGCGTGATGTGACTTATGGGCCCCACTTGATTCAAAATGTGAGTGGTCCCGCAAACACTCCCGGGCTTGGATTTGCTAATTCCGATTTAACGAATTTTCTTTGTGACGTAATTAAATCAAATTTAATTAAATAATTATGCCTAGCAAAATTACTATTCACGTCACTAGCGAATTAATTCTAAATTAACTCGTTAGCCCCGAATTAAAATCCAATTTTAATTCCGCGTCGAAATATAATTTCGTATAATATATCGAATATATTATTTTATCTATTAATTCCAAATTAATCGTTCTCTCTCTTTAAATTGAATTTTATCCCAGATAAAATTCTCCGTAATTAATCCTAGATTAATTTTCTCTCTCTTATAATTAATTCCAGTTTAATTATGTCCGAGTCATACGCCATCGGTGAATCTTCGGGAAACGACCCATGAGATCCCTGGATATGTTGGTAGTAACTCCGGTCGTCAGACTATCCGAACACGTACGTACCTAGTACTACGTTTTTATCGATTTACAAAACATGGTTGGCTTCTAGCAAAGCACCGTGCCTACCCAATTCTCCAGAAATATTCTTAAAGGAATATGTAATCTATATCAGGCGTAGTATACGTAGTATTGCGTATTGCGATCCAGTATCGGATATCACGTGCTAGGCCTGGGGCTGGAATTGTATCTGCCCCGTACGAAGCACATATCGTATCTCTGGTAACTAGTCTCTATAATCGGATAAACATTAAAGGAATATGTAATCTATAGAGTACCAGTTCCGTATCCTACGTGACCATCATCTCCATATGACTGAAGTGATATTTCCATCTTGACATCACACCCAATACACTACGATTCTCAATATACCCAGAAGAGGCGTACACAGAACCTGTTAAAGCCCTGGACGACCAAAACCAAAGTATATTGATTGTCGCAAGTATCAGCGATGTAAGTCTCATGTTAAGACCAAATACACCTACCCTGATTCGGACTTCCATAGACACATAGTCATACTACCAATGGAATTCCGATGGGTCTATCCAGAGCGAAGCTGTTTCCTTACCATCGATAAACACAATCTCCTATCACACTTGCATAAGTATCCAATACTTAAATATATGAGAACTATGCCGTTATGCTCCCATAACACGCACAAGTTCAATACTAGTCTATTCCATATTATCGATGTCCAATCTCGATAATCCTACGACTAGGGATGTTTTAATGATTAAACCTTAGTGGATTAATACTGTCTCATATCTTATTAATCCGGAACTAATCATATAGACTTTTATCATTTATGTATCCTGGTAATCCAATTACAAATGATAAAAGAGCAATTTCCTTTGTCACATAGTTAATTTGTACAACAACATCATGTTCTGTACAAATGATGATGCTATGGGTCATAATTTTCCAACACTTGTGGCCAACAGAAAGGAGCATGATCCAAAGAATTGCAGGAATTTATGAAGTTGGCGCCAATACAGCAGTCAACGCCAAGCTGGATCAGATATGCACATTCATGGAGACTCATACCACTGGATCCACAAGTTCACCATATGGAGGAGCACCAGAACCAAACCAACTTGAAGAAACGGTGAATTTTGTCAACAATTTCAACAGACAGAGGAACAATCCATATTCAAACGCCTACATGGAGGAATCATCCCAATTTCTCATGGAGCAATAATTCAGGGCAAAAGAATTATCCACCACCTGGATTCCAACAGCAATTTTATTCACTTGTTTTTAAATTTAAAGTCATCACCCAATCAATCTATCAATCTGTTAGATACTAGTAATCATTTGGCCTCATAAAAAATTAATAGCTTAAGTTTTAAGTCCTCATGGGATCGATACTTTTTATACTACTTGAACGATACTTGCGATTGCGTTATACGCGTGTGATTTCGCACCGATCAGTTACTCGCATGAAGAAGGATGAAACTTTCAATGAATTCTATGCTGAAATTAACGACATTATTAATTCCAGTTTTAACCTAGGTGAGAATATTCATGTGAATAAAATTATTAGGAAAATCCCTTAAGTCCCTACCTGAAAGATTCCTTCCTAAGATCACTGCAATAGAGGAATGTAAAGACTAGATCATCACAAATTAGACGATCTTGTAGGTAACCTCCAAGTTTATGAGAGGAAACTCCTAGGTTTTAGAAGGTCTAAGACTTATGATTCATCAGATAATGAAAAGGATACCTCATATTCAGAGGCTTAAATATCTATGTTTGTGAAGATATTTAATAGATTTCTTAACCATCGGAAAAATGGGCATGCTATTGATAGGAGAATGACTAAGAAACCCAGATACAATAGTAGTCATCTAAGGAATGGTAGAAAAGAACCTAGAGAATATAGGGAAAGAAAACCCCAAACTGTTAGATGTCATGAGTGTCAGGATCTTGGGCATATAATATCTGAGTGTCCCACTTATCTGAAGTCGAGAGACAAGTGTTCGCGATTTTATATAGCATGCAAATGCATGTATCACTCAAGTAATATAGTAACAAAAAAGTCATATGTCGAATATACATACTTTACTAAAACTAAACAAATGGTTCAATGATTTTGGTTGATTAAGGGTGACTAACTAAGATATAAAGAAAATAGTAAATAGACTTCGGAAAAACTTAGGCGAGTAAAAACCTAGGGTTGTTACTGCACTTAATCATGTTAATAATATTTATGCACTTTTCATTCAATTGAGTAATCATGTTGGATTATTAACCTAGAATGTTAAATTATCTACAAGCCACTTCTGATGGTCAGGTATAAATTCCAAACTTAATTCAATTACCTATATTCATATGATAATTAACTTAAGTCAAACTCATTAAGCTTAGGTTCTAATATTGGCTACACATGTCGTATAGGTATATTTCAATCCTGTATAAAAATCGATTCAATGAATGTGATCACGTGCTATTATTCCCAAGGCTAAACCCGAATTCCTTTTTCCAAGTTCCTAAGGGTTTACCACACCTATTCTATTGCCGGCCAAACAATAAAATGCTTTTAAGTATAGAGAATAATAAATAACTCAAGCAACATTTAAAAGAATAAAAAGATGCAAATTTAATTAAATAATGCTTAGGATTCATTACAAACCTAGAATAATAAATTAGTTATACATATTTATCATTAAGCATAAATAATTCATTAGTACACAATAAGACATCATAAAAACTAGATTGAAAGAATAAAGGAAGAAATAAATCATTTTGGTGAGATCCTTTACTTCAATCTTCAATCTGGATTGAGTTTTGGTCTTTGCTATGCTATGGGTGTTTTTCTCCGCTCTTGAGTCTCCAAAGGTATTATTTTTTAGGGTTTGGACGAACATGTGCTTGTATAAGAGTTGTTTGGAGCTTTCATTCTTAAGAAATTTGAGTTCTAATCAATATAAGAATTTTGGGTCCATCGGAACACCAATGAGCTTCCATTAGCATGCCAATAGAACGCGGTGTATTCTCATGTGTTCGGGATCCATTGGCGTGCCAATGAGAGACGAATTACTCATTATATATTCAAGCTTAGTTTTTACCAAGATTACAATTGATTCAGTCTTTGACATAAACTATAAAGTTGTAGATAATTTTTTTTTCTTCCCAATTCAACCTGAATCACCTCATTTGGACATCGTATGAAAAGGTTATGGTTAAACTACTAAAGATTGTGCAAATTATGAGGTCATTGGTGCAAAACACATTGATTTGTCGATGTTTCAAACCAATGCCTTTTTATATATATCATATCTTACAAAAACACAATGAACTCCTCGAAACATTCAAAAAGATCAGATCAGATCATTCCACATCCACCTTTTCCTCAGCGTTTTCAGAAAAACAAACTGGACAAGCAGTTTGCTCGATTTCTGGAGGTGTTTAAAAAGCTGCACATCAACATCCCATTTACAGAAGCATTGTAAGAAATGCCCAGCTATGTCAAATTCATGAAAGACATTCTTTCACGAAAACGGAGATTAGGAGATTACGAGACAGTAGCATTGACGGAAGAGTGCAGTGCCATCATTCAGAGGAAACTTCCCCCGAAGTTGAAAGATCCTGGCAGTTTCAATGTCCTATGCACCATTGGAGAACATTATATCGGTAAAGCTTTATGTGAATTAGGTGCAAGTGTTAATTTGATGCCTTTTTCTATTAACAGGAAACTGCAAATTGGAGAAGCAATGCCTACCTCAGTCTCTCTGCAACTTGCTGATCGAACGCTCGTATTTCCAAGAGGTGCTATTGAAGATGTGCTGGTCAAAGTCGACAAACTCATTCTCCCAGCAGATTTCATTATCCTTGACATGGAAGAAGACAAAGATGTACCTATCATCCTTGGAAGACCATTCTTGGCGACAGAACGAACTATTATTGATGTACAAAAAGGAGAACTAACCATGAAAGTTCAAGACCAAGATGTTACCTTTAATGTTTTCAAAGCCATGAAATTCCCGAGCGATGAAAAGGAAGAAGAATGTTTCAGAATTGATGTTGTTGATAGTATCGTTCAAGATATTGGTACAACTCCCATGGACAAACTTGAAGCTTGCATCACCAGCATGACTGACAACGAGCTAGATGCTGAAATTCTGGAATTTATAAACTATCTTGACAAGCTGTTTTGTTTCAAAGCGACACCACAAATGGAAAGCCTGGGACTGCCAAAGAAATATTGAATCAAGCCTTCGATTGAAGAACCACCACAGCTGGAGCTGAAGGTACTTCCGAGCCATCTCAGGTATACATTTCTTGGAAACTCTTCTGAATTACCTGTGATTATTTCTTCTTCGCTAACATTGGAGCAGGAAGAAAAGTTGCTGAGAGTGTTACGAGAACACAAAAGAGCCATTGGTTGGACTATAGCAGACATTCGAGGCATTAGTCCATCATTTTGCATGCACAAGATTCTGATGAATGATGAGTACAAACCCACAGTGGAGCATCAACAGAGACTCAATCCAATCATGGAGGAAGTCGTGAAGAAAGAAATCATCAAATGGTTGGATGCTGGCATCATTTACCCCATCTCAGATAGCACTTGGGTGAGTCCTATGCAGTGTGTGCCAAAGAAATGAGGAATCACTATAGTCACAAATGAAAAGAACAAGCTAATTCCAACAAGAACAGTGACTGGATGGAGAGTATGCATGGACTACCGAAAGCTGAACAAAGCCACGAGAAATGACCATTTCCTGCTGCCATTCATTGATCAAATGCTGGACAGACTGGTGGGACATGAGTTCTATTGCTTTCTGGATGGATATTCAGGGTACAATCAGATTGCTATCGCCCCAGAAGATCATGAGAAAACCACATTTACATGTCCCTATGGTACTTTTTCTTTCCGCAGAATGCCATTTGGATTATGTAATGCCCCTGCCACTTTTCAGCGTTGCATGATGGCCATCTTCTCAGACATGCTGGAGCAGAGTATGGAGGTATTCATGGATGATTTTTCTGTGTTTGGAGACTCTTTTGACCACTGCTTGCAAAATCTGGAACAAGTGTTACAAAGGTGCAAAGATACCAACCTGGTACTCAATTGGGAGAAATACCACTTCATGGTGCATGAAGGCATTGTTCTTGGACACCGTATCTCATAAAAGGGAATCGAGGTAGAAAAAGAAAAGATTGAAACAATTGAAAAACTACCTCCACCAACATCTGTCAAAGAGATTCATAGTTTTCTTGGTCATGCAGGTTTTTACAGGAGATTTATCAAAGACTTCTCAAAGATTGCTAAACCTCTATGCAATCTTTTGGAGAAGGATGTGCCTTTCAATTTCACCAAAGAATGCCATGAAGCTTTTGAGATCCTAAAACAGAAGCTGGTCTCTGCCCCCATCATATTAGCACCAGACTGGACCCTTCCATTTGAGGTAATGTGTGACGCTAGTGATTTTGCTGTAGGTGCAGTTTTGGGACAACGCAAAGCAAATATTTTACACACCATTTACTACTCCAGCAGAACTTTGAATGAAGCTCAACTCAAATAGACAACCACTGAAAAGGAGTTGCTCGCAGTTGTGTACGCTTTTGACAAATTCTGCTCCTATCTGCTGGGTCCCAAAGTCGTGGTCTACACAGATCATTCAGCAATCAAATACTTGATCACGAAGAAAGATGCCAAACCCAGATTGATCCGTTGGATACTTCTTCTGCAAGAATTTGACATGGAGATCAGAGACAGGAAATGGACAGAAAATCAGGTGGCAGATCATTTATCGAGGCTTGAAAATGGAGAAACAGCTAGCAAAGAACTGACAATCAAAGAAACTTTTCCAGATGAACAGTTGTTTGCCATGAAACAGTAGGATGCCCATTGGTATGCTAACTATGTCAACTTCAGTGTATCAGGAAAATGGTCGTTGGAATGGACAACTCAGCAATGAAAGAAGTTCTTCAAAGAAGTCAAGCACTATGTTTGGGATGAGCCGTACCTGTTCAAATGCTATGCTGATCAATTATTGAGACGGTGTGTTCCACATGAGGAAGTCAACAGTGTTCTTCAACATTGTCATTCATCACCATATGGCGGACACTTCAGCGGGAATAAAACTGCAGCCAAAGTCCTACAATCAGGTTTGTTCTGGCCCACTCTTTTTAAAGTTGCTTATCTTTTTGCTCTTCAATGTGACAGGTGCCAGAGAATGGGAAATATTTCGAGGAGAAATGAAGGACCTTTGCAAAACATTTTGGAAGTGGAGATATTTGATGTTTTGGGTATTGATTTTATGGGACCCTTTGTTCCATCATTCAGAAATCGGTACATTCTGGTTGTAGTAGACTACGTCTCCAAATGGGTTGAAGCAATTGCACTGATATCCAACGATTCAAAAGTGGTGATCAAATTCCTTAAAAAGAATATTTTCACTCGTTTTGGAACACCTCGTGCAATCATCAGTGATGGTGGCTCACATTTCTGCAACATATACTTCGATTCACTCCTATTAAAATACGGAGTTACTCATAAGGTTGCCACTGCCTACCATCCACAGTCAAATGGACAGGTTGAAGTTTCAAATAGAGAGATCAAAAGAATCTTGGAGAGAACCGTTGGATCAACAAGGAGGGATTGGTCTACAAAACTGGATGATGCATTATGAGCCTATCGGACAGCTTACAAGACACCCATTGGTATGTCCCCATATCGTATGGTGTTTGGGAAAGCATGCCATCTGCCAGTTGAACTTGAACATAAGGTGTATTGGGCACTGCAGAAGTTGAATCTTGATCCACCAGCTGCAGGAGAGAAATGACTTCACCAACTCAACGAATTGGAGGAGTTTCATCTACAAGCTTATGAGAATGCCAGATTATACAAAGAAAAGACCAAGAAATGGCATGACCAAAAAATAGTGCACAGACAGTTGGAACCAAGGCAGCATGTGTTGTTGTACAACTCGAGGTTGAAACTTTTCCCGGGAAAGTTGAAATCAAGGTGGTCAGGTCCATTTGTGATCACTCAGGTTTTACCGTATGGAGCTGTTGAGTTATTGGATCCCAACACCGACGAAATATTCAAGGTTAACAGTCAGTGTGTCAAGCACTACTGGGGAGAATCATTTGAATGACAAAAAGAAAGTGTCGCACTTTCAGATCCAGCCTAACGTTCGAGAAGTCACGTCTAGCTGACGATGTTAAACTTAGCGCTCGCAGGGAGGCAACCCATGCAATTTGTGTATATATTATGATCTGGTGTGTTTTATTTTTGTGTGTTTTGTTTTGGCAGGTTAAGTTATTTCAGGATGGAAGAAGCTCTCGCAAATCTTCACAAGCAATTTCCTTCTCTCCCTCAAAAATCTCTGATGAAAGTCTACAAAGCTCGCTTGGAACGAATGAGACTACTGATGATCAAAGGTATTCCAACTAACATTCGTTGGATTATTGAAGCACGGGTCTGATTGGCAGGTGAGTCCTCTGACTCTTTTATTTCACATCTGTCTGGTTTAGGAAGTAGCACATATGCTAAAAAGAGAAGAGCTAAAAGAATGTGTGTATGCTATAAATGTGCTCGCATGTTTTGTGATACTCGTTGTCGTTCTTTAGGAATGGTGTTTGATAACCGTAAAGATAAGATTAATTTCATTAGGGATGGCTTGAGTAAGGAGTCTTTGGATGACATATCTAACACTCTTGAGACGCATCCCAGTGGATATGTGTATCACGAAATTCGCGTGTTATATACACAATTCAAAAAAGAAAGACAACAGTTAAGTCTCGGGAATCTGACTCAAAAAGACCATGTTTGCCAATTTATAAGAAAATTGGACGGGAAGCTTGTCCCTGACGCATAGATGTCAATCAAGCCGCTACTTTTATTGTACATATTATATCTCTTTGTCTTTTCCTAATAATTGTGATGTGTTTTGTTGTTTTCTTTTATTTTCTCCGACGGGATCTAGACCTTTTTGACTATCACGATTTATTTTACTTTTAACTAATAATTATCATTTGGCAGGTACTAGTGCTATTATTTTACTCACCTTTTTCAGGTGTTATAAATTCAACTCATCATTGCACTTTTGAAGACATCCAGAGTAAAACATGGAAGCCACTTCAAGAAGACGAGTTGAAAACATCTGTGTGTTTTGCGGTACTAGTGTTGGTACTAAGCCACAATACGTAGCAGAAGCACATGAATTGGGATGAGTCATAGCTTAGAAGAATATGCACCTAGTATATGGCGAAGGCAATCTTGGACTAATGGGGATCGTTTCAAAGGCTGTACAGGATGAAGGCAGTCAAGTTCTGGGAATCATCCCAAAACCTTTGGCAGAGGCAGATCTTATAGGATCATCAAACGGAGAAGAACTGATCGTGTCAGATATGTCTGAACGACTAGTGTAAATGATTAACCGTGCTAATGCTTTTATTGCTTTGCCAGGTGGTTTGGGTACGTTGGAGGAGATTTTTACAGTGCTATCTTGGGTGAACTTGAACATACACCAGAAACCAATTGGATTGTTTAACACAGAAGGATTTTATGATTTTCTTTGTGTATTTCTTGATGATGCCCGAAGAAATGGGTTCGTGTCAAAACCTTTAAAAGAACTCCTCTTCACTGCCAGAACTGCCAATGATTTAATTGACCAAATCTTAGCCTATGAACCACAAATTGACCCTATCATTTCGAAGATAAAATGGCCCAATAATGATCGTGGTAAGAAGTGTTGGATAAATCTGGATCTTAACCTTTAAATTTCTCATTTAGATGTAGAATTTTAGCTAACCAGATATTTACTTCTAAACTATTCTTCTACTGTTTAAGACATTGGGGACAATGTCTCATTTAGGTTTGGGGGTGGGGAATAGTTGATTAGTATCTTGTTTGTATTTTTTTTTATTCTTAGTCCAAAATGTTTCAAAAAATACAAAAAAAAAATTGAAAAATTTTACAAAAAATCAAAAAAATATTTTGTGTTTTTGTGTTTTAAATTTGATTAATCGGGAGAAATTGGTAAGAGATAGCTGTGTAAGGAGTTTCCACTCCTGAGACGTATCTCATACCTATTTAGGAATAAGTTAATTTTTTTGTTTATTTCCTTTTGAATTATTTAATTTGTGAATTCTCCATAAAATTGACTAAAATGGATCTTCATATGCTCAGTTGGCAGATATTATTAACATGCATGGTAACATACGAACATGAGCTATAATTGAAAAGTTTGTAATATTCAGTGCTCTAGTTTAATTGGAGGAAGCATCTATGAGAAGTGATGGAGTAAAAAAAAACACACATCTGAGATCCGAGTTATTAAGTCTGAAAGGGTGTTTTAACACCTAGTGCCCTAAAGCCAACTGGTTTGGGAGTCACTGACCCAAAGCTCACTACATGGATCAAGGATGTTGCAAAAATATATATATCTGAAGTCTGAGTAATTAAGTCCGTATGGGTGTCTTAACACTTGGTGCCCTAAAGCCAACTGGATTGGGAGCCACCGACCCAACACTCGCTACATAGATGGAAGATATTGTATATAAATAAAAAAAATCTGAAAAATTATTCCATTGCTGCAAAAAGGTGTGAATTCTGATAAAACTTCAGGACAAAAATATTACTCTCTTATCAACTGAACTTGTGACTGTTGTGGGAAAAAATGAGTTGATTAATATTTTGTTGGTTGTGTATATGGAGAATGGTAAATATAATCAAGGAATTTACTTATTCGGTAATTTAGAAAGAAAGAAAACAACTATTAACTTGGAGTAGAAGTTTCACCTGATTAGTCACTAACTTCTTTATTCTCTTTTCTCGTCTTTTTACTTTTGTGTGCATTAGTTTTACTATCTTTTTACTTTTGTAAAATGTTTGTGGGTATCATTGCTGTAAACCCTCACGAGACTATAACTCATCCACTAGGGACACCTAGGGGTTTAAAGGCTTGTTGGATACGTTAAATGCAACTGTGATCCCTACGAAAGTGGCTTAGCTTAATTTTATTTTTATGATTTTATGTTTTGCTCGAGGACTAGCAAAATGTTAGGTTTATGGGTGTGATGAGTGGTAAATGTATCATTATTTCCCACTCATTTGACCTAATATTTTGAATAGATTCTTGAGTTTTGTGAATATTTTCATGTGTTTTGTGTTATTTTATAGATAAATAAAGTTTCAGGACATTCTGGAGGTGATTTGGGGATAAAATAGTGAAAAGGACAAAAAGGGTAAAATCGCCATTTTGTGCGTCACGACGCGCATGCTTTCAGTGTCGCGACGCCTAACATGCGCCGCTCCATGCTAACATGCGACGGGGACACGTGTTAGAATCTGAGAAGTTTGACTTTGCTAACGTGCGCCGTGCCACGTGTCAACATCACAGCCCATCTGCTAACGTGAGCCGTGCCACGTGTCATCATCCTATGGTGCCGACAGTCGCCATCGCCACGTGTCACCACATGTTTCAGCCACGTCATCGCCGTGTCAGCAGAAGACCGAGTCAACTTTGCTATGTCATCGCCACGTCATCATCAGCCAATCACAGCGCGCCATGTGTCGCAATCTTACGGTGCCGACAATCGCCATCGCCATGTGTCACCACGTCATTGCCACGTCAGCTCAATCATTCAGCTCCCAGCCGCCTCTGCCATGTGTCACTTATCACCTTATCCATTGCCACGTGCCGAGCTCTCCACATTCCACATCGCCAATCATGTGCGTCGCGACGTGAGCTGCGCGTCGTGATGCGTCACCACCACCGAGGCCTATAAATTCAGCTCATTCTTCTGATTTCAGATGTACCTTCCTCTATGAATTCTCTGATGTAAATAAGGAGTTTGTATCTAGTTTTCCTTAAATTTCAGTTTTGTAATTAATTTTTAGTTACTCTCTGTAATAATAATTTACTTTCTTTACATTTTCAGTTTTTACTCTTCAGCTATGATCTTCCTTGAGGATAGATAACCCTTTAATAGATTTTCTTACAGGATAGACATATACCTGTCGGGCGGGGGTAGCCATAATTGGAACTTAAACTTAATGAATCCAGGTAATTTGGTTGACATAGACTTATGGTTCAATTGGGTTAAACTGGTTATTTGCATCTGACCATCGACAGAGGCTTTTGCATAATTTCGTGTTTGAGGTTAGTAAACCGATATATTACACAAACATTAAATAACCACTTCATCTTTAAAATGATATTGGAAGAAATCACAACCCTGGATAGTTTTATAAATTTGAATTTTCCTCAACCTACTTTTGCGCAATTTTATTCACTTGTTTTTAAATTTAAAGTCATCACCCAATCAATCTATCAATCTGTTAGATACTAGTAATCATTTGGCCTCATAAAAAATTAATAGCTTAGGTTTTAAGTCCTCGTGGGATCGATACTTTTTATACTACTTGAACGATACTTGCGATTGTGTTATACGCTTGTGATTTCTCACCTGTTAGTTACTCGCATGAAGAGGGATGAAACTTTCAATGAATTCTATGCTGAAATTAACGACATTATTAATTCCAGTTTTAACCTAGGTGAGAATATTCATGTGAATAAAATTATTAGGAAAATCCCTTAAGTCCCTACCTGAAAGATTTCTTCCTAAGATCACTGCAATAGAGGAATGTAAAGACTAGATCATCACAAATTAGACGATCTTGTAGGTAACCTCCAAGTTTATGACAGTAAACTCCTAGGTTTTAGAAGGTCTAAGACCCATGATTCATCAGATAATGAAAATGATACCTCATATTCAGAGGCTGAAATATCTATGTTTGTGAAGATATTTAATAAATTTCTTAACCATCGGAAAATTGGGCATGCTACTGATAGGAGAATGACTAAGAAACCCAGATACAATAGTAGTCCTCTAAGGAATAGTAGAAAAGAACCTAGAGAATATAGGGAAAGAAAACCCCAAACTGTTAGATTTCATGAGTGTCAGGATCTTGGGCATATAATATCTGAGTGTCCCACTTATCTGAAGTCGAGAGACAAGTGTTCGCGATTTTATATAGCACGCAAATGCATGTATCACTCTAGTAATATAGTAATAAAAGAGTCATATGTCAATATACATACTTTACTAAAACTAAACAAATGGTTCAATGATTTTGGTTGATTAAGGGTGACTAACTAAGATATAAAGAAAATAGTAAATAGACTTCGGAAAAACTTAGGCGAGTAAAAACCTAGTGTTGTTACTCCACCTAATCATGTTAATAATATTTATGCACTTTTCATTCAATTGAGTAATCATGTTGGATTATTAACCTAGAACGATAAATTATCTATAAGCCACTTCCGATGGTCAGGTATAAATTCCAAACTTAATTCAATTACCTATATTCATATGATAATTAACTTAAGTCAAACTCATTAAGCTTAGGTTCTAATATTGGCTACACATGTCGTATAGGTATATTTCAATCCTGTATAAAAATCGATTCAATGAATGTGATCACGTGCTATTATTCCCAAGGCTAAACCCGAATTTCTTTTTCCAAGTTCCTAAGGGTTTACCATACCTATTCTATTGCCGGCCAAATAATAAATGCTTTTAAGTATAGAGAATAATAAATAACTCAAGCAACATTTAAAAGAATAAAAAGATGCAAATTTAATTAAATACTGCTTAGGATTCATTACAACCCTAGAATAATAAATTAGTTATACATATTTGTCATTAAGCATAAATAATTCATTAGTACATAACAAGACATCATAAAAACTAGATTGAAAGACTAAAAGGAAGAAATAAATCATTTTGGTGAGATCCTTTATTTCAATCTTCAATCTGGATTGAGTTTTGGTCTTTGCTATGCTATGAGTTTTTTTCTCCGCTCTTGAGTCTCCAAAGGTATTATTTTTTAGGGTTTGGACGAATTTGGGCTTGTATAAGAGTTGTTTGGAGCTTTCATTCTTAAGAAATTTGAGTTCTAATCAATATAAGAATTTTGGGTCCATCGGAACACCAATGAGCTTCCATTAGCATGCCAATAGAACGCAGTGTATTCTCATGTGATCGGGATCCATTGGCGTGCCAATGAGAGATAAATTACTCCTTATATATTCAAGCTTAGTTTTTACCAAGATTGCATTTGATTCAGTCTTTGACATAAACTATAAAGTTGTAGATAATTTTGTTTTCTTCCCAATTCAACCTGAATCACCTCATTTGGACATTGTATGAAAAGGTTATGGTTAAGCTACTAAAGGTTATGCAAATTATGAGGTCATTGGTGAAAAACACCTTGATTTGTCGATGTTTCCCATTCCTTTATATATATATATCATATCTTACAAAAACACAATGAACTCCTCGAAACATTCAAAAAGCTCATAGTAAGCCTCAAAATATAAGATATAAGGGCAGTAAATATGGATATATTGACCGCTCATCACATCCTCAAACTTAACATTTTACTTTTCCTTAAGCAAAAATAAAAAGAAATAAAATAAAAATAGACAAACTTAAGTAAATTAACTAAGCCACTTTCATAGTAATCATGATTATATTTAGCTTATGCAACAAGCCTTAAAACTCATAGGCGGCCATAGTGGACGATTTGTGATCTCATGAGGGCTTACAGTGACATCACTCACAAACGTCTATCAAGAAAACACATAATCACACAAAGGATACATAGTAACTAAGTATAAGAAACCTTCAAAGTGTTCGATTCAACTTAAATCCAAATTCTTGAATAAATTATCTAAGTCAGACTCAAAGTCTGTGTGTGTGTAAAGGTCTGGTCACAACTCGATTCCTAATTAAGTCGATTTAGTGATTTCATCTCGAAAATCTGAGTCCAATAGGTCAAACCGACCTAGATATCTCGAAAATGCTCTGTTATGACTATTTACGCCCATTGTGGGTACGAATATATTGTTTTA
Organism: Zanthoxylum bungeanum; assembly: GCA_019454045.1. Taxonomy (NCBI): domain Eukaryota; kingdom Viridiplantae; phylum Streptophyta; class Magnoliopsida; order Sapindales; family Rutaceae; genus Zanthoxylum; species Zanthoxylum bungeanum. The sequence continues at coordinate 78,378 of SKCR01014281.1, read as the reverse complement.
GTTTTTTTTTTTTACTTACACTACCCTTTTAGGTACTATTTATCCTCATTGTGGTCGTAATACTCACTCATAAGTAGCTTCGCGCTTAAAGGTTATATGTGGTACTTTTTTCCTTTTCCTTTTTCCTTTTTTTCATTTCATTTTTTTATTAAGTCGTAACACACATTCTAAATATAACAGACATAGACAAATATTTAAGCAAACGACCATTCATCGTCAAAAAATTACCTCGACTCATCACTTTATCAACTTATTAGGTTATTACTGCTAGAAACCTACTTGTAAGAACATACAAGTCTAATCTAGATCACTTACTCAAGACATCGGATAAAAGAAATTCAAGCACTTATCGTTTTCTGAAAATTCACATTAAGGCAAACAATCTCATCATCTGACTTATGTGTTACGACCTAGAACTTTTTTATATATATTTTTGTTTCTTTAGCACATGCATAGCAAGTAAAACTCAAACAAACCAAAACATATCAGTTGCATTGTCCTCAATGTAACAAAATAAAGCAAATAATAACAAAGAATGGAACAACACTATGCAACTATTATCGTTACACGAAGAAGATAAGTTAAGTCTCGATCAGCTGATATTTTTAAAATTCATTATAATTTAGTTAGGACAGAAAATGAAAGTCCAAGAGCAATATGTAACTATTGTGGTGTATCTTACAAATTTATTGGCTGCTATGACAATATGAACAAGCATTTGGATAGACACCATGCCGCTAAAATCGGACTTGATACAACACAAACTCAAATGGGTAGGTATTATTCATCTAGTAGAGATCCAAGTTCTTTAGATTTATTTTAATATTCTAATACTAAAAATAAAGAAGAATTTGCTAAATTTACTCGCATGACATATTTTTCGTTAAGTTTTGGTGAAAAAATACTTTTACTAATTAGTGTCGAAATACTTTAAACCATACTACCTGTAAACTGCCTAGAAATACAATAAAATGATAAAAATGGTAAAATTATTTTAAATGAATTATTTAAAGATATTAAAAGTCATTTTTCTATTTATTCTGATATTTGGAGTGGTCATTGGTTTACACACTCATACATGGGTGTGACTTATCATTAGATTGATGCATCATGGAACATCCAAAAACGATGCATTTTGAGTTTTTGATGAGCAAAATACCGCTCATAATATTTATAGAATGATTAGAGTAATTTTTATGAATATGGTTCATCAGGTAAAACTTTAATAATTGATTTTTATAATGCATCAGCAAATATTGCATCAATTAGAGAATTAAAAGAAATATCCCAACCAAATTTGGGGCGCTGATTTTTCATGCTCGTTGCACATGTCATGTCCTTAATTTATATGTTCAAGATGGTTTGACTGAATTAGAAATTCACATTAATCTTATTAAGATTGCACTTAATTTTATTTGGCCATATTCTAATGTTAGGAGAGAAAAGACCAAGTTTTGTAAATTAAATGGTGTTAAACCAATAAAATTTTCACAGATGTTCCAACTCGTTGGAATTCAACTTATTTTCTTTTAACTCAAGCGTTTGCTTACAAAAAATATATTATGTAGTTTTTTCCCAAAATGGTCAACAAATAATACTTTTCCTAATCAATGGAATGTTTGTGAAAGAATATTAGATATTTTAAAAAAATTAATGATACAATAAATATTTTAAGTAGTGTTTATTATCCAACAATAAATTTATTTCTTTTTGAATGTTTGAATATTGCTGGTACTCAACATATGCATGCTGAAAGTTCAAATGTTAATGATATTATTTTATTTGAAGTTATTGCTATAATGGAACTACGTGAGCTTTGATTCCTCTCACCCCAAAAGGATACATAGGCAGCTTAAGTTTTTATAAATTTAAGTTCAAGCTCTTTTATTTTTTAATTTACGTTTTTAATTTAATGTAATAATTTTTTCATTATTTGTATTTGGTAATAGTAGTAATATCTTATTTCAATTTTTTAAAATGAATTTTTAATTTTTAAATTAATTAAAAAAAGGACCGGAACCATATAATTTCAGTTTCTGATTCCATAAGATTGTGGAACCGAACCAAACCGGTGGCCGAGTCTAGGCCAAACATGTGCCATGTCTGGCCGAACATCAATGCGGAAAAAGAAGTCCGTCCAGACATCTCCGAAACCAGGCCGATGAGATATATATTATGTTTCGTTTAATCGTTATTTTATTATTACATTGACAACTTCTGGATATTTCACGTTTATTCATTTTATTGCTTTTATTATTTCATGTTTGTGCTATCGTGTGTTTTGAAACTGTCATTGCATGATTCTGCATAATAAGACATGAATTTGCCTCTTTCGAACCTGGATATTAAACTGACATCAGTAAATGACCATTCCGAACCCAAATGAGTTTAAGGTCGGACCATGCAAGGGTGTAGTGCGGTTTTAAATCATTCTTTATGTCTTATACTGGGTGACGACTCATTTATTCTTCGATTAGTCCCCCGTGGATTATTCGTACTTTTATGGGCTGCGAGCCCAACAGTGTCGTGGTCGTCGATGTTATAGGCATATTGGTAAACCTCGTTTCGCTTCTACATATGGCGACTCCGCTAGGGATAGAAAATAAACTCCGAAAAATTATCTTGTAATATTCATGGCGATATTGAGGTTAACTATGTCTTCATTTCTTTTGTATACCCTTCAAACCTCGATGAGTCACATATCGTGAAATCGCTTTCACTCAAGGTGGTGGATCGCTATATGATGATAACCATCACTTATTGGCACGTACCTATTGGTATAAAAAAAGTGCTTGCATTGGTCGATTGAACCCTTGGGTAGGGAGGCTATTTGTGAACAAGCCTTTATCGATGAGAGCCCAAGTCTGAGCCCTGAATCAAGCCCACATGTAAGCCCATAGATACTTCCCCAGAGGAATGAGCGTCCCTAATACTTGTCTTTGGGCCCTAACCATTCTGAGTTGTTTAACCCATTTCCAGTGGAGTGCAAACTTGTTGGGCCTTTCACTGGGACAAGCTTGCGTTTATAATAATTTGGTTGAACACTTTGAAATGTCAATGTGCCAACTTGTATAAAAACCTTGATAGGCCCAAAATATTTGATTCTGGCCCGAATGTTCTAAATGCAAGAGTTTGATACATGTATTGGCTTTCATCCAAAAGGGTACGCCTTACTTTGGCCCATTTGGACATCCTTAAATGTTTCTAAGGCCCATCCCTAGTAACCGTAATTACTAAAGGTCCAATTCGTAGCTTTTAAACATTGACACGATCACCATATTAGGCTTATTCATATGTAAATGGGCGACCCTTGTATTTTAGCTATGGAAAAGAACCAAAGTAGCCAGGGTTTACCCTTTAGAAAATGAGAGAATGAGTTTGTGTACCCCTTATTGGTACGTAAGCTAAATCGAACCTAGAGAAGATATTGGACTTACCACATGTGTGGGAGGAATAAGGTTGAAAAGATAAATGTTAATGTTTGAACATATCATACATTTCATGCATCTCATGTATCGCATGAATACATGCATCATGCTAACACTTTTGAATGTAGCAATATAGCGGCCCGTTGGATTAGGGAAAAATTAGAGAATAGTTAGAGGTCAGTCAGCAAACTCAGAAATGGCCAACAATGAGAATTCTCATATAGATCAATTGGAAGCCAACATGAATAAGATTATAGAACAGCTATAGACCCTGGCCAATACTATGGCCAACTTGATGGCACCTTATACAGCAGAAGTTGAAACTAGTGAAAGGAGGCATGAAGGGCCTATAAACAGGGTAGCGGAAGAAATCCCCACACTCGATGAAGAGTAAGACTTGCTAGAACATGCTGTAGATAAAATGACCAACTCTCTGGCTGAGACCGCACTCCAAAATTTGAAAAAACAAGTGGAATTAGTCACACAGAAAATGAAAAGCAAGCATGAAGACTTACTTGATTATGATGCCATGGCCTTTGAAGATCAACTACATGCTGAGTTTAAGATTCATGATAAGACCAAATTCATTGAGAATGGAGACCCCAAAGTACACCTCTATTAGTACATGTCTATGATGAGTGCTACTGACATGTCCAAGTGTCAAATCTTGAAGACGTTTGGCATGTCACTCAAATGAGCACAAGTGGTATGGTACCACAGCCTGGAAAAAAATAAAAGATGACTGGGAGACATTGGCAAATGCCTTTCTTAACAAGAACATCACAAACTTAAAACAAGATTTATCACTTTGGGATTTAGAACACACAAAGAAAAAATCCAAAGAAAGCTTCAAGGAATACCTGGATCGCTGGAGAAGCTAGTGTCTGAAGATGCAGACGAGGCCATCAGAACGAGACCAGATCAAAATTATTACCACATATAGTAAGCCCTCCATCTATAATAAGTTGAGGAGAATGACGTCTATGATGAAAAACTTTCAGAAGCTGGAGGAGGGTGTCTAAAGAAGAAGAAGAAGAAGTAGTAGCTTTATAGCCAGAGGCAACATAAGAAGAACAATAGAGATGGCTCAAGGAATTCAGGAAATATAACAACGGAAGTGAACAACATTCTGAAATGAAATTTCTCCAGCCTAGGAAATCTAATGTATGAGATTTTAGACAAGCTTAAGAAATAATGCCTATTGAAACCACTGGATCAAAAGCCTACTTGATTTGGCCATATACTGCGCATTCCACCAGTTTCTGAGACATGAGACGGACCGATGTGCTCACCTCATACATGATATCCAGAATTTGATCGACGTTGGTAGAATACCTGATCTTGAAGAAGCCTCAACCATGCAGTGATCGGGTTCCAAATCACCAAAGAATTGCATCTGCATTTTTTCTTTTTCATGTAATGACATTCTTTAAATTTTCAATGATAATAAACTTAGTCTTTCTCAAGAATATTCCTTCTCTCGAAAAATGAGCATGTCTAAATCCTTAAAGTAATTCTTTAACTTTGAAATCACTGGTATAATGTCATCCAAAATATTGCGCACCAAGACTTACACTTAGAATTGTGTTGCCTACCTAAAAAAATTTATGCTTACACAATTTATAGAAATAGACAAAACATTTGGCACTTATTTGATTCCCTTCCAAAAGTTAAGGCTAGGATAACAGTAAGTTAAAGAGATGAAGGAAAAAAAAGGTTGAATCCCCTAATAAAAAAAAAAATTATGACGTGCATACTCAAAACCTTTTACTTTTTACAATATGCATACTCAAAACTTCAAGGCATTTGTAGATTCTTTCAATCTGCCCATTGACATCTATATTGGCCTCTACATCATGTACTTCTACTATTCGTTTGGGGTAGCTTTATTTTGTTAGCTATAAGGAGTTATTATTAGCCATCTCTTCTAGCAGTGCCCAAGATTCAATCTCATATTTTGCCATCAGAGCAACTATAGAAGTTACATTTACTGTGGTTTTCATCATCCCAAAGAGCCTATTATAAAATATATGGACTTGCAACCATTTTATAATCTCATGGTGGGGGAATTTTCGAAGCAAATTCTTGTATCTCTCTCATGCCTCATAGATGGACTCTTGATCATACTGCGTGAATGACGTGATGTCATTACACAACTTAGCTGTTCTGGCTGAGGGAAAGTACTTGGACAATCAGAGCAACTATAGAAGTTACATCTACTGTGGTTTTCATCATCCCAAAGAGCCTATTATAAAATATATGGACTTACAACCATTTTATAATCTCATGGTGGGGGAATTTTCGAAGCAAATTCTTGTATCTCTCTCATGCCTCATAGAGGGACTCTTGATTATATTGCGTGAATGACGTGATGTCATTACGCAACTTAGCTGTTCTGGCTAAGGGAAAGTACTTGGATAAAAATTTGGTGGGCAAGTCTGCCTAAATAGTGCTTGACCCTATTGGCAGTGAATAGAGCCATCATTTAGCTATATCTTTCAAGGATTAATCAAACACTCAAAGATGAACTACTTCATTTGTACCTCTATTGTAATTGAAGGTGTTGTAGACTTCCACGAAGCTGCTTATATAGGCATTACGATTTTTATTCGGGTCACCCCAAACTACACTGATTGATGCATCATCTAGAAGCATGTCTTGATGTCGTTAGTGTTAACCTGGAGAGAATGTGGGACAATACATGATATGATTCAATCTATTATTGATATCGTTATGTCCTAAACGAGAATTAGGTTTGTCATGTCAAATGGTTCGGGTTGTTGGTTATCCATGATGCATTGTGGTTACCCTTTAAACTACCTGAAATGACAAAAATGACAAATAAAAATGAAAAATACGGCATTTAGTTAAGCAAGTAAAGTATTTTGTTCTAATATTAATATTGAAAAATAAAATAAATCCCCGAAAATGATGCCAAAAACTTATTCATAATTTTATATAGTACACAAGTGCACGTATCACTCAAATAATATAGTGATGAAAGAGCCAGATGTCGAACCCACAATGAATTTTTATTTATCCTATAAATTCATAAAACTATACCTACTTTACTAAAACTAAACAAATAGTTCACTGATTTTGGTTGATTAAGTGTGACTAACTAAAATACAAACAAAACAGTAAATAGACTTCAGAAAAACTTATGAGATTGTAACTCCACCTAAGCATATAAATAATATTTATGCACTTTCATTAAATTGAGTAATTATGTTGGATTATTAACCTAGAATGCTAAATTATCTACAAGCATCTTCCGATGATCAGGTAGAAATGCCAAACTTAATTCAATTACATATATTCCTATGATAATTAATTTAAGTCAAACTCATTAAGCTCAAATTCTAATATTGGCTACGCATGTCCTGCATATATATTCAAATCCTGCACGAAAATCGATTCAATAAATGTGATCACGTGCTATTTTCAAGTAATCAATGGGTTACCATACCTATTCTATTACTGGCCAAACAAAAAAAAATTTAAGAATAGAGAATAATAAATAACCCAAGCAACAGTTAAAAGAATAAAAAGATGAAAATTAAATTAAATAATGCTTAGGATCTATTACAACCCAATACTAATGAATCAATTATACATATTTGTCATTAAGCACAAATAATTCATTAGTACACAGTAAGACATTATAAAAACTAGATTAAAAGAATAAAGGAAGAAATAACTTGTTTTGGTGAAATCCTCTACTTCAATCTTCAGTCTGGATTTAAATTTTGTCATTACCTTGCTCTGGGTGTTTTTCTCTACTCTTGAGTCTCCAAAGGTATGATTTTTGGGGTTTGGACAAACTTATGTTTATATTGGAGTTGGTGGGAGCTTTCATTCTTAAGAAATTTGAGTTCTAATCTAAATATAAATTTCAGGTCTATTGGCTTGCTAATAAGCTTCCATTGGCACGCCAATGGAAGACACTGTGTTCTCATGTGATCAGGCTCTATTGGCGCACCAATGGGATTCCGTTGGCTCGCCAATAGGAGATAGATTACTTCTCATATCTTCATACTCATTTTTGACTAAGATTGAATCTGATTCAGTCTTCGACATAAACTACAAAGTTGTAGATAATTGAGTTTTATTTCTAGTGAAACATTGATCACCTCATTTGAACATTTTATAAAAGAGTTATGTCCAAAATACTAAAGGCTATCCAAATTTAGAGGTCACTAGTGTTGGGGCGGATGTGGAACCCCTAGGGTCAGATCAGTGTCCCACGCAGTGAAAGTGGGTCTAACCCGTGGATATCTAGTATGGATGTATTTTTAAAATATTTTAATAAAATACCGTATTCCATTACGAGTGTTAAGGGAAAAACTAGAGTCCGAAAAAACCAAAACGGGAGAAAATCGGATCTAGAGCAAGCAGCTTGCACATATTGTACATGTTGTGCATGTATGCGCATGCATGCACGACTGCTACTGCACATGCGCACAACGCAGTTTGATGGATTTTAAATTTTTTTTAATTTTTTAAAACCCTAAACACTTTTAAAAATCACATCAAATAAATAAAATTTCAAAACCAACCACAACACATGTTATACAACAAACATATATATATATATATATATAATATATATATATATATATATATATATATATATATATGTGTGTGTGTGTGTGTGTGTGTGTGTGTGTGTGTATTTCTTTAAATCAAAATACAAACCAAAATATAATCTCATAATGAAATGACTCATGAACAATTCTAGGTCACCCAAAGTTGGTCAAGTAATTCTAGAATGGTGGCCATAGCCCCAAGCTATTATCTAGAGTTCCAAACTCTAATTTTATGTCTATGTCTAACATAAACATTTTGATTCAATCACAAGCAAATAGTTTTTATACTTTCAAAGTATCCATACACAATTAGTTAGCCTAATTTCAACAATAAGTTATGTTATTATGTATCTAATACATAATTCATCACTATATGTCTCACTAGTGATAACTCACTAATGAAAAATATAGATTTGGTGAAGATCAAACTTACCTAGCAAGGTTGATTCAAAGATCCAATCTACTTTTACTTGTTGAAATATTATGGAGAACTTCCAAAGTTAGTAAGCTTGACTCCAAGATCTAATCTTGATTCCAATGCTAGCAAGCTTCACTCCAAGATCCAATCTTGATTTCTCCTAGTTGAAATGTTGTAGAGATCTTCCAAAGCTTCTCTAAACACTTCTCTAACTTAGGCTAATTGTTATAACCTTGTTTGTTTTTAGGTTTCTCAAGCTTGATTAAAACCTTGCTCAAACTTGCTATTTATAGTAAAACTTAGGCAATTTTTAATTAATAAAAGTTCTAATCAACTGTTATGTGGGTTTAATCTAATTTATCCAAATATGTATAATTAGGTGTGACTAATCACATTTGTCTACCACTTTGATTTAATATAATTAAATCAAGATAAAATTTAATTAATGGATTAGTTACATGTCTACCACTTTGATTTCATCCAATTAAAGCAAGCCAAATACACCTATTATTACATATTTATAATTACCAAAATATCCTCCAATGGTAAAGATATTTATGACTTTACAAAAAATCTCTCGTGTAATTTTGGATTAATCGAATTAATCAAATTGGGTCAAAGTAAATAATTAATATTATCCAATAATAATTAATTACGTTAGTTTATAATATCAAATATTATCGGCTAGCTAAGTGTTCAACGAGTACACTTAATATTGTGAGACTCTCTAAGTCCAGACATGTTCGTTATATAAGCCTACCTTATATGTATGCAATTCGGTCACCTTCAAATTCACGAAGAACACGAACGACCTTTATGAACTATAGAAGTCGAGGTCATCACATATGTTTAACAATCCCTCTGTCATAGGTTATCCGAGTTGTGCTTAGGAAACATATATTACACCATCAAGTTTCCAAGTCGCACATCTCATATCGACATGTCCACGATTCTTTACAACTAATCAGAATCTATTTTTGATATATGTAATCCACCTTAGGTGATCGGGTTTGGCCAAAGTCTTAAGAATTGTGACTTACTCACATGGATACCTAAACCCCTTATGGTACACATATGGGCCGATGGATCCTATCTTGATATACACTTGATTAACGAGCGCATCGGTCCACACCCAATGAACATCTAGAGGCTAGACCATGAAAGGTCTCTGACATACATAACATCTAAGTGTTGAGGATCTCACACAAAATCAATGGTATCATATAGTCAAATGATCACATATGCTACTCGACTCGAGGAGATTCCTATTGACGGTGGTATGTAATTCCAACTATTAGGAATCCTTTGTGAGTCATTCAGTATTCACTCCAACGAATACCCACATGTCTATACGAGATTCCCTATGTCATGGTACATCAGGTTAAACCATTGGAACTCCAATTCCAATATACGACATGTGCTAGTCTTCAAGGTTATAGGAATTCAACCGTATTCCAAAACCAACGACTATGAATATTTAGTTTAAGAATAGTTTATAATAGTAATACTATCTCAATGTCGACCACCCAGTGTCCAGTATTACTACATAACTATTCTAAGGTCGATGTCATTTTCAATATATATATATATATATCAATCTAATATGCATAATGACATTACCAATAGTAAAGGTTGAAATGAAAATATTGTTATTTTATTAATAAATAATAAAATATAATGTACATACATTATTCAGATTTACTCTCCAAGCACCAACTCCAACAACTAGTGCAAAATACCTTGATTTATTGATGTTTCAAACCCGTGCCTTTACATATGTATCTTATCCTACAAAAACACAATGAACTCCCCAAAACACTCATAAAGCTCGCAGTAACCCTCAAATTGTAAGATATAAGGGCGGTAAATATAGATATATTGACCGTTCATCAGTAAGAAAATGAAGAATGTCTCTCATAGTGATGATGGATTGGATGATGATTATTCTTCTGAGGAGAGATGTAATCGCATTGTATGTTATTCTAGTGTTGTTAGTAGGAAGTAAGCCTTTGGTAGTGATATGGATGAATATTCAGAGTCCTCTCATAATGACTTTGAAAATGAGGATGATCTTCAAGTAGATCATATTGAGTTGTACAATGAGAGCTTAGTTACCATGAAGACTTGTGTTGATGTCAATAAGAAACTAAAAGAAATTGAACTCAATATGAACGAAGTCCAAGCCATGCTTGACAAGAACTTTATTATTGTTGATGACCTCAATAAGAAAAATACATAGTTGATTGATAGAGTCAAATTCTTGGAGAAAGAAAATAAAAATACTAGAACACATATATCTGTATTTTCTAATGGGATTGAGAAGTTAGCTTATATGTTAGGTGTTGGTATACCCCATTGTGAAAAGAAAAGCTTAGGCTTCATTAAGTCAAGCTATGACATGGCTTCTTCTTCAAAAAACTATTTTTTTTATAGCTCAGTCCCTACCTAATCATGTTGAACTAACTCTTCAATGTGACTTAGGAAAGATATACATTGACGAAAGTCAAGTGATCCTTATTGATATTCCTTTTTCCTATAAACCAGCCTCAACCAAGAGGTTATTTTGGTAAACATCGTTCTTGTTCGAGGTTTATACCTGTTTGTTACAATTGTGGCAAATCAATACATATTACACATAAGTGTTTCATATTAAATAAATAGAAAAATTGGTCTACAAGTGTTCAACCTAGATTTGATTTTTCAAATCTAGCTTGTCAAGTCTCTGCACTTGCCAAGCAGACTCATTTTACTAGTGAAAAACTGATGATGCTAACAAAGGATTCTCAAGTGAAAGAGAATCCTAGAGAATTTGGTTTAAAATGGAATATTTCTTCCAAATTTCATCAGAATGCCTCAATTCTAAAAGGATTGATGAGACTGCTTTAGGACACAAAAATCGACGACGCTGTTCTGGGCTCGCGGCCCGGTCGGCAGTACAGAGTAGCCCACGGGGGACTAAACCGGAGAAATAAAATAGAGTCGCCACCCAGTGTGAACTGGGAAAATGATTTAAGGCCGCACTCACCCTTCGCAAGGGAATACCTCAAACCATTGGGTTCGGAATGGTCCCTTACTTATGCCACTTGTAATGAAAGGATTTGTGCAATAATTTAACCAAGTCTACGCAACCTACATATGCGAGAGTAACCTACGTCTAATGTTTCATACAACCTATGTCTAAGTTCGCATGCATGAAAGTAAAACCTATATCTAAGTTTGCATGCATAAAAGTAAGTCGACATAACGGCAAGCACGCAATCACATGAACGCATTGAACTAATATATGCAAAAACATAAATAAATCATGCATAAAAATAAAATGACTAAATCATGCATAAAGTAATAACATACTAAACAACTAAATAATGCATAAACACAAGGTTGGATGAAACGAAATATGTGTGACTCTCAAACGATATGTGGCATTGTATCCCGAGTGCAGACTGTAATACCGTCCATTCGGATTCGGCTACGGAATTTACGTTCAGGTTTCCATCCGATATACAACAAGCGATAACACATATTTCATTCATCACATGGCCATAGCACACATTAACCAACAATACTCATGCAAAGAAACATCAATAAATAACAGAAAAAGAATGGGAATAAATAAAAGGGTGCCCTCAAGTCTAACCTCTTAAATCGTCTCTTGGAAGTGCGCTACGCGGTTTTCGGAAGGGTTAATGCTCCGTAACTTTTCCGATTTGATGATTCGTTATTTTCCTTTGTTGCTTAGCTATTTGGGCTGCTGTTTTACTCTGTTTTGCTGTGTGTATGGATTGTTTTCAAGGGTGATTTTACACTGTTTGTGGCAGTGCAGAGGCTGGTTTCTGGGCTATATTTACGGCAGTACATGGGCTGGTTTCATGGGCTGTTTGGTGCGGTTCGGGGGTGCAGGTCAAGGGCTGTTGGTGCGGTTCAGGGGTACAGGTCAAGGGCTATTTGGTGCGATTAAAGGGTACAGGTCATGGGCTGTTTGATGCGGTTCAGGGGTACATGTCAGGGGCTGTTTGGCGCGGTTCAGGGGTACAGGTCAGGGGCTGTTTGATGCGGTTCAGGGGTACAGGTCAGGGGCTGTTTGGTGCGGTTCAAGGGTACAGGTCAGGGGCTATTTGGTGCGGTTCAGGGGTACAGGTCAGGGGCTGTTTGGTGCGGTTCAAAGGTACAGGTCAGGGGCTGTTTGGTGCGGTTCAGGGGTACAGGTCAGGGGCTGTTTGGTGCATACGTGAGTGAGATGAATTAAAGGTGTGTACATGGGGCAGTTCGTGGCTTCTTGTCTCTGTGTGTGTTATCGCTAGGTGTGCGTGTGAGGATATTTGCTGCGTGGCTCTTTGGGCTGTGAGTGAAGTGTCGTGACGTGAAGGGGCTGTATTTGTTGTTTTATGGTCGGTGAGGGCTGCGCGTGTGTGAGTTTGGTTAGTGTGCTGGTACGTGAGGGCTGTGAGTGTTATTTGTTCTTTGTGGGCAGTCGGTTAGGGTTATGTGAGAGGTGATGATCAAAGAATTAGCTATGGTTTGTTACTGCCGTGTGGAGTAAAGGGGAGAGGATGATAGCTTAGGGTTTTTGTTTCTGGTTGTTGCTGCTGTGTGGAGAGAGAGGGTGGCTTTGTTGTTGTACTCGGTTGATGGAGAGAATGTGAGAGGGTGGAGAAGCATAGGCTACCCAGTGGTTAAGGAGGGGGATGAGGGCGTGCGTGAGGTTAGTGGAAGAAAAGAGACCTGTTAGGGTTTTGTTTTGTTACTGCCGTGTGGAGTAAAGGGGAGAGGACGATAGCTTAGGGTTTTTGTTTCTAGTTGTTGCTGCTGTGTAGAGAGAGAGGGAGTCGGACGTGAAGTTTTGTTTGTTTTCATAGGGGAGTGCCGTATGGGTGGTGTATAGGTGTTGTATGGGTGCTGCATGGGTGCTGCATGGTGTTGTATGGGTGTTAGGGGAATAATGGTGTAAGGGACTGTTGATTGTGTTGTTTATGTGTTTTTGTTGCTTGTGTGTTGGCTGTTTGTGAAGAAGGTTTTATTCATTTGTTGTTTGGTAGAGATGCTCGGTGATGATGAGAAGGGAGAAGATCTTTAGGGTTATTTTTGGTGAATGTCGTGCATGGCCAGTGGGTTTTGTGCATGTGGGTTTTGTCCTCTTTGTGTGTCTTTTTTGGTTGGTTTTTAGGGCTATTTCACGTGGGGATAATGCATGCATGGGTGTATTGTGGCTATTGGTATTTGTTTGTTTGTGATGAGTGGGGTTTTGTTGGTTTGTGATTTGTTTGTGTGTTTTTTTTTATAAATGGCGTGAATTAGGGTTTTACTTTTTTTGTTGTGAGTGGTACGAGAGTTAATGGAAAGAGAAGAGAGGGGAATGGTGAGTTTGTGTCTGTTTAGGGTTTGGTCCGGGAATAAATTTTAAAACAGAGGCCTAATGAGCAAACCTGAAGCTAAGCAAACGAACTTAATCCAACAGGGTATTGATTCTTGAATTTTCTCTTCCGACGTCTGTTTCCCGTGACTTCCGCAACTTAAAAGGTAGTGCCTCCGCACGAGGCTCGTCATTGGGACTTATATGCAAAAATGCACTGCCTACAGTCCCCCCCACTTTGATGGGACTTGTGCAGTGTGTGACAATGACAGTCCTATCAAGGTTATGCAATGCATTTTTACTTACCTGGCTCGCCAGCTGCCACCTGACTTGTCTGTTGCCTCGAACTGAGTTGATGTGGTGGCGAGGTGCTTCGACCCCCCCAAGGTTCATCCCTGCAAGATGCTGCGATCTCTAGGAATCACTACAGACCTCAAGCTGATATGGTGTTGAGGTGGTTCATTTCCGAACCGTTACTGTGAGGTGGTCCATTCCCGAACAGTGCTCCATTTCCGGAGTGCCATTTTCGGCATGCTAAACCTCATTTCCGAGGCGTCGCAGATATGATAGTGGTCCATTTCCGAACCATGCTCCATTTCCAAAGTGCCATTTTCGGCATGCTAAACCTCATTTCCAAGGCGTCGCTGATGTGATAGTGGTCCATTTCTGAACCATACTCCATTTCCGGAGTGCCATTTTCGGCATGCTAAACCTCATTTCCGAGGCGTCGCAGATGTGAAAGTGGTCCATTTCCGAACCATGCTCCATTTTCGGAGTGCCATTTTCGGCATACTAAACCTCATTTCTGAGGCGTCGCTGATGTGATAGTGGTCTATTTCCGAACCATGCTCCATTTCCGAAGTGCCATTTTCGGCATGCTAGACCTCATTTCTGAGGCGTCGCAGATGTGATAGTGGTCCATTTTCGAACCATCCTCCATTTCCGGAGTGCCATTTTCGGCATGCTAAACCTCATTTCCGAGGCGTCGCTGATGTGATAGTGGTCCATTTCCGAACCATGCTCCATTTCCGGAGTGCCATTTTCGGCATGCTAAACCTCATTTTCGAGGCGTCACAGATGTGATAGTGGTCCATTTCCGAACCGTGATATGCGAGAATGTGGCTCATTTTTGAACCGTTACTTGATGAGATGGTCTTTGCCGCTACAAACCTGCGAACAAAAATTGCATGTATGTGATATGTATGTATGTATGCATGGATATGTTTCCTATTCCGATGGGTTAGGCCTTCCTTATGCTCTTTAGTGCCATTTGCCTGCAAAAGTCTTTGGTCGCCCCCTGGACCTGCTCATAGTTCCTTTCTGTCGATTCTCTCTTGGTGATTGCTCAGTTTCCTTTAGTCTCATTGCTCAAGTTCTCGATAAATCCCTTATTCGCGGGGTGGTTGACTAGTCCCCCAGACTCGATTTAAATTTTTGCTCTTCGTTGCTTGCACTTGGCCAAAGTAGATCATGTGATATGACGTTCCAAAAGTGCTGATGATCTGGGCCTCGACCCTGGGACTCATCCCCAAACCTGATATCGATGTTGATGTGGGCCTCAACCCTGATATTCATCCCAAAACTGATACTGATGTGGGCCTCGCCCCCAAACTGATACTGATGGGCGCCTCGCCCCAGACTGATACTGATGCGGGCTTCGCCCCCAAAATGATACTGATGTGGGCCTCGCCCCAGACTGATACTAATGTGGGCCTCGCCCCAGACTGATACCGATGTGGGCCTCGCCCGAGACTGATACTGATGGGGGCCTCGCCCTCAAACTGATACTGATGTGGGCCTCGCCCCAGACTGATACTGATGTGGGCCTCGCCCCAGACTGATACTGATGTGGGCCTCGCCCCCAGACTGATACCGATGTGGGCCTCGCCCTCAGACTAATACTGATATGGGCATCGCCCTAGATTGATACTAATGTGGGCCTCGCCCCCAAACTGATACTGATGAGGGCCTCGCCCCAGACTGATACGGATGTGGGCCTCGCCCCCAGACTGATACTGATGCAGGCCTCACCCTCAGACTGATACTGATGCGGGCCTCACCCCCAGACTGATACTGATGTGGGCCTCGCCCCAGACTGATACTGATATGGGCCTCGCCCCAGACTGATACTGATGTGGGCCTCGCCCCAGACCGATACTGATGTGGGCCTCGCCCCCAAACCGATACTGATGTGGGCGTCGCCCCCAAACCGATACTGATGTGGGCCTCGCCCCAGACTGATACTGATGTGGGCCTCGCCCCAGATTGATACCGATGTGGGCCTCGCCCCCAGATTGATACCGATGTGGGCCTCGCCCCCAGATTGATACTGATGTGGGCCTTGCCCCATGCTCCATTTTCAAGATTAATTCTGATGTGATGTCGCATATCAACATGTTGTATTGCCTCTCACGAGATAGTCCCGACAGCTAAACATATTTTCATCCTCAACGGATGCTTCGCGTCGAAACCAAAGAACCTTCAAAGTACTTAATATACTTAAATCTGACCGTTTGAGTGCGTGATCTGAACTAGACTCTTAGTGTGTGTGTGCCAGAGCTCTGTCGCATCTTAATCCTTAAGTAAGCCAACTCGATGATTTTGTCTTGGAGAATTGGATCAATGGGTCTAACCAACCTAGATGTCTTGATCATACTTTGTGATTACTTCTTCGTACTCAACATGATATGGTTTTCTTATTTCTTTCTTTCGTCTCTTTCTTTTCTTTTCTTTTTTTCTTTTGAACTCTTTTTTTTCTTTTTTTTTTCTTTTTTTTCTTTCTTTCTCTTTTTCCGACACACCTACCCTTTAAGGTAGCATTTATCCTCATGGTGGTCCTAATACTCGCCCATGGGTAGCTTCACGCTTATCGGTTATAGGTGGTCTATTTTTTCTTTTTTCTTTTCAGAGACTTTTCTTCATTTCGAACCATATCATATATCGTAGCATAAGTAAACGAGGATGGACATCCAGGCAAACGGTCATTCACTGATCCGCCATCTCTTCAACTAGTCATCTTGCCGACCACTCAGGCTTCCACTGCTAAGATCCCGTAATTAAGTGCTGACCGGCGTAAACACACATGTATAACACAAGAGCACGTATCGTTCAAGTAGTATAAAAATATCGATCCCACTAGGACTTAATTACTACTGTTGTTATTAATTATTGATACTATTTATTTACAGGTATCTAATTATAGGGAGAAGGGAATTGATTGCTTTTGGTTGGTTGAATGTGGATTTGCTAATTAAAATAAAGACAGACTCAAAAGAAAATACTAAGGAAAATAAAAGAAAAGACTCAAAAATCTAGGGTCGTGACTCCACACAATATTATTATAAAGATGAATTGATTCTCTTATATATGTGTAATAAATCAGTTTGCTAACCTGGAACACGAAAATATGCAAAAGCCTTTGTCGATGGTCAGACGCAAATACCCAGTTTAACCCAATTGAACCATATGTCTATGTCAACCAAATTACCTGGATTCATTAAGATTAAGTTTCAATTATGGCTACCCCCGCCCGACAGGTATATGTCTATCCTGTAAGGAAATCTATTAAAGGGTTATCTATCATCAAGGAAGATCGTGGGCTATTGAATCTAAGGCTGAAACTTAAAATCCCTATGTCTAATTCATTTTAAGTTTACCATATCAATCTTATTGATGATCAGACAACAAGAAGCATTAAGCTTAAGACTCAATAAACAAACTAAAGAATTACCCATAAAAAGAAAATCAATTATTAAGTGTGAATATTGTGTTTCATCACTTCCCTAGAATAAAATAAAATGATGGGGTTAGAGGATCCACATTTAATATTTCTTATCTAGGAATCTCACTTATTATAATATATAAATTATTTTCTGTTCTGATTTCTCAGGAATTAATAATATTAAACATTTAAAACCAGCCATATATGCGGTAATCCATTTAGTCCAATTACACCAGCCATATAAGCGGTAATTATCTGTCACATAAAAACCAGCCATATAGGCGGTAAAGTAATTTATATTTAGACCGACCATATGGCGGTAATAAAGTCTGACATTAATTAATCCGGTTAAATTATAATTTATAAATTATAATTAAGTGAGATTTACCTAGATAATTATATTAAATGTTTCACCTTTTTACCACAGCGGTAAATTAACTACTGAACATAAAAGAAGAAAATAAAAATAAAATAAAATTTTATTACAAAAAGTAAAAGTGCATAATTAAAAATACTAAAAGTAAAAATGCTAAATTTAAATTACAAAAACTTAAACACACAAGATGCAATCCTTAAAGTCCTTACAAAACTCAAGGAATGCATGATTTGAATTCTGAAACCGAGCTGAATTTATAGGCGTCAGTAGGGGTCTGGCGTCACGACGCGGAATTATGTCGACATGGCAGCTTCTGGTTCGTCGGCTCAGATTCTGGATAAGGTGACACGTGGCAAGGTGGTTGGGAGCTCAATTATTGCGACACGTGGTGGCTCGTGATTGGCTGATGAAGATTCTTATCCGCCACGTGTCAATTTCGGATAAGTGAGTCAATAATTGATGCTGATGTGGCATTGACGTGGCGACACGTGGCGATTGTGACTGTCGACACCATAGAATTACGACACGTGGCACGCTGTGATTGGTTGATGATGACATGGTGATGATATGGCACGTTGACTCGGTCAACTGATGATATGGATGATGACGTGGCAGACACATGGAGTGACATGTGGTGACACATGGCGATGGCGACTATCGGCACCGTAGGATGATGACACGTGGCACAGCACACGTTAGCAAATCAGCTGTGATGGTGACACGTGGCACAACTCAAGTTAGCAAAGTCAAACTTTTCTTAGATTCTGATTGGTGGACCCGGCGCACGATAGCAGCTCATGGTGTAGGATAGGCGTCGCGATGCAGGCAGCTTGCGCGTCGCGACGCTGACAAATTACAAAAATCCCTTTTCCGTCATTTTTCACTGTTTTGGCTCCAAATTGCTTCCAATGCTTTCCAAACTTTATTTATATGCAAAATAAAAATAAAACACATCAAAATGTTCACAAAACTCAAGAAACTATACAAAATATTAGGTCAAATGAGTGAGAAATAGTGATATAAATACCACTCATCAAGTGCTCGTGAGTCTAGCCGAGATCAACTACTCAAAATATCGGACGAGAGTACATCTCGCACTTATCGTTTCTAAGGTTTCACCCTAAAGTAAATATTTCGTCATTGGACTTATGCCTAACTATTAAGGACTAAAACAAATAATCAATTTTTCTCTTTTTTTTTCATTCATTTTTTTTGTTTTTTTGTTCACAATGGTCTTTCTATCATTGCGGTATATTTTCTGTTTCTCGGTTTCCTTTTTTCCCCGAAATCCAGGTTTGTTAAACTCTTCTTGACGAGTCTTCTTTTATCCATAACCCAACGAATATCAATGATGGCTTTTAAGACACAAGGGTTAGCATGATGCGTGTATGCATGAGATGCATGAAATGCGTGTGATGCATGGAATGTATAAGTCGACCCATTATCATTTTAAAGCATTTAATCATACTATTGCGAGGTGCAATCTTGTCCCAGTTGAAAAGGCCCAATAGGTTTACACTTTTGGATAACATGGTTAACCAACTTCAAATGATAAAAGGCCAAAACACGAAATGGCCCATGGGCATTTTAGAAGCTTTTGGCTCAATTGCCATAAAGCACAGACTCGTCCCAGTTTAAATAGCCCAACAAGTTCATATCTCTTGACAAAAAGTCCAACTGAATCCAAATGACGATGATCCCAAACACAAGCATAAAGAAATAATTTCTATGGGTCATACAACTATGGTTCACATGTAGGTTTACATGAATGTAGACAAAGGCTCCCGTTGACGAAGGATTGCCCACAACTAGGACTCCTCACTCAAGAGTTCAAGCGACCAAGTGAGCGCACCTTTTTTATACCTTAAGGTACGTGCCAACGAGTTATGGTGCGTGACTGACTGTCAAATGGATTTCTTATTGTAGATTCCCCAGAGGGAGGGTGGAGCGAACTCTCTTAAATACCCAAGCCTCTTAGGCTCTTATCACATTGGTGACAGGAACAAACAACAAGTCCTCCAAATTAGTCTGTCACAGTGAGCTACGGGTAATGATTATCTAGGTACCTTCACATTTTTTCCTTATAGAAAGGTAGTGAATGAAAGAAGACACCAAACCATCACCTAGCCTTAATAATGCCTTTGATTAAACCTCTTCAACCCACTGTAGACATGGTTAATTAAAGCACAAATCACATACATTACAAGACATTATTCCGGGGCCGATTCTCTATCCCCAGTGGAGTCGCCAGACTGTATGACACAAAAATCGATGATGCTATTCTGGGCTAGCGGCCCGGTCGGGAGTACGGAGTAGCCCACGGGGGAGTAAACCGGAGAAATAAAATGGAGTCGCCACCCAGTGTGAACTGGGAAAATGATTTAAGGCCGCACTCACCCCTCGCAAGGGAATACCTCAAACCGTTGGGTTCGGAATGGTCCCTTACTTATGCCACTTGTAATGAAAGGATTTGTGCAATAATTTAACCAAGTCTACACAACCTACATATGCGAGAGTAACCTACGTCTAATGTTTCATACAACCTATGTCTAAGTTCGCATGCATGAAAGTAAAACATATATCTAAGTTTGCATGCATAAAAGTAAGTCGACATAACGGCAAGCACGCAATCACATGAACGCATTAAACTAATATATGCGAAAATATAAATAAATCATGCATAAAAATAAAATGACTAAATCATGCATAAACTAATAACATACTAAACAACTAAATCATGCATAAACACAAGGTTGGATGAAACGAAATACGTGTGTCTCTCAAGCGATACGTGGCATTGTATACCGAGTGTAGACCGTAATACCGTCCATTCCGATTCAGCTACGGAATTTACGTTCGGGTTTCCATCCGATATACCACAAGAGATAACACATATTCCATTCATCCCATGGCCATAGCACACATTAACCAACAATACTCATGCAAAGAAACATAAATACATAACATAAAAAGAATGGGAATAAATAAAATGGTGCCCTCAGGTCTAACCTCTTAAGTCGTCTCTTGAAAGTTTGTCGGAAGGGTTGATGCTCCGCAACTTTTCTGATTTAATGATTCGTTGTTTTCCTTCGTTGCCTCGCTATTTGGGATGCTGTTTTACTCTGTTTTGTTGTGTGTAGGGATTGTTTTCAAGGGTGATTTTTCACTGTTTGTGATTTGTTTGTGTTTTTTTTTTTTGTGTGAATGGCGTGAATTAGGGTTTTACCTTTTTGTTGTTAGTGGTGCGAGAATTAATGGAAAGAAGAGAGAGGGGAGTGGTGAGTTTGTGTCTGTTTAGGGTTTGGGCCGGGGATAAATTTTAAAACATAGGCCTAACTAGCAAACCCGAAGCTAAGCAAACGAACTTAATCCAACAGGGTATTGATTCTTGAATTTTCTCTTCCGACGTCCGTTTCACGCGACTTCCGCAACTTAAAAGGTAGTGCCTCCGCACAAGGCTCATCATTGGGACTTATATGCAAAAATGCACTGCCTACAACTGCACTTCAGTGTGTCTCTTCTTAGATGGTGATTCATCTTCCCACATTGTATTTGTGTGTGCATGTATTTTATTTTTGAATAATTATATTTTTTTTAATGTTTCATTTCATTATATGTGAGTGTGTGTTTTGTTTGTGTTATATGTCCATTGGTTTATAGGATGGAAACCCGAACATAAATTTCATAGTCGATTCCGAATAGACGGTAATATGGTCTGCACTCAGGATACAACTCCACATACCATTGGAAAATAACAAGTTTTTTTCTTGTCTCTTTAATATTTTGTTTTTAAAAAAGGAAAATATAAAAAAAAATTTAAAAATGAAAAGACCAAAAAGAGTTGGTGGTTTGAAATAACATGTCTAAGCTTAAAGTATGTGATCCTAGTATATAGGATATTTGCATATGCATATGTGATATACTTTTATTCCTTAATGCTTTGTGTGTAAAAGTGTATGTGATAAAAACTCTTAGTATATTATATGTTTGCATCTCACATACATATATTTGTTAATTTTGAGGCTTGGTCGTATGTGTAAGTTATGGGATTGGCAGTCTAATCTCTGTAATACTAAGATCATTAAATATTGTGACATTTGACTATATGACCTTATGTTATCCCCTTCAAGTAAAAACAAAATTAAATGATTCTCAAGTACTTTAATTAAAGTATCCAAAAGAGCCAATGTGTCAAATTCAAAAGATAAGGGCAAAAACTCTTCACTTGGAAGATTTTTTATTTAAGAGTTCTTATTTATGGGGAGAAAATAATATCATGCAACAAATATTTCTTATTTTCAGGTCCTAGTGGTACCTGGTTTGAACAGCTATTCTGTGGACTTGGTATTTCACGAGATATGACTTCTTTAGCTTAATCATATTCATAAAATAAGATCTTAAACCTGGAATTTTTGTGCACATATTTTTTATTCATGCCTATTCTTGTTATACTTTGGTGTTTAAGTCATATGATTGTGTATTCTTGTTCATGAATGAATATGTTTCATATTATATCATGTCATAAACAACTGAATATTAACTGGGCATTATTATACTTGCATGTAATATTATTTTGAGTCATTTTTGTCATGTTTTTCATTTCATATTGTGTGCATGTTTTCATTGCATCGGTATTTCTTTTTAGCATTGCATATTTCATATTTTACCTATTTTTCTTCCCATGTATCTTTTTTACAAATTAAGATATGCTATGAAGGGGATAATTTTTCCTATGTTGTTGCTATTACTGCATAGTTTTTTGTGTAGTAGATTCATGTTTATTTTTCTTATTCCTTTGTTATTTCGTGACAAAATGCAGATAATATTTTATATTTTATGTTTTATGTTTTTATGATGATTTTTTTTTGTACAGTTATATATTTGTATCATTTATTACAGTTCTTTATTTCTGATATTCCCTTTGTTTTTCACCGGTGTATTATTTATTGTTATTTCAAGTGAGCAGATCGCCATTTTCCTCGACTTCAAGACTATTAGATATTAGGTTTTAGATCAAGTTATATTATAATAAGTATCTGTCTCGATGGTTGACAGTTGGCTATTTTATTTTTGCATTTATTATAATAGTTTTTGTATTAGTTGGTTTTATCACTGAATGCTAAAGGGAGAGTTTGTTGGGTCTATGTGTTGGCCAATTCCATTACTAACCAAGTTCAATTGAGTTGTAATGAATCTCGAAGGTCTCTGAGTAATTGGACAAGAATTTAAAAGAGATTGGACGAAGATTTTAGAACTCACGTTTATTACAGCATTTAAACGGAACCTTCCAGTAAGCTCACATTCATGTCACGTTCATCATAATATTCGAAAGAAACCTTTTAGTAAGCTCACGTTCGTATTATGTTTGACTGCGCGTTCGAACACTGGCCACATTTGAACTGGTGTTTGTCCTATATTTAACACCGCGTTTGAATGTTGCTATGTATTTCGCTCTTTTTGGATGCATTTTAAAGGCTTTTTGAAGGCTTGGAATCCCTACCTATATAAAGAAAGATTTAGCCACTTTACCTAAGGTTGGAAACATAATATTTAGAGCCTTTATATCCTTTGTTTCCTCATTCTTGAGAATATACCTTGAATACTTAATTAATCTCATGTCTTCTTTCTTTTAGTGTGTTTTTCCATTTATAACCATCAACACAAACACAATCCTAGCCAATACCTTAAACCTTCAGAGTTCTAAGGAGGAGATTCGTAGTCGGAGTTTCAGCAACACGAGTTCATGGATTTGATTCACTTAGAGACTTTAGACTTTTTGAAGAATGATACTTGGTGTGGGCTCAATGAGTTCTTCGGGTTATTACAGTAGAGGTATTTAAGTCGGCAAAAGTTGTAGTCATAGGTCTTATAACCATCACTATAAGTTTTCTCTATATAGTGAATTCTAGTGGTAACCTATACCCGAAGTGATTTTTTTTGTGAGGAGTTTTTCACTCCGTCAATAAATCTTTGTATTGATTGAGTTTATTACTTTGTTTATTTTCAGCTCTTTCATTATTGCGTAGATTAAGAGTGTGGAACTTGAATAGACTTAAGGGTGTTTTCACTTGGTCATAGAAACTCTAACTTAGACTTGTCTTAGAGATAGAGTAGATTTTTAATTCCATAATATTACACCTACCCCCTAGATATATAATGTCAGAACCTTATCGAATTTTCACTAATAATACATTGTCACACGTATTAAATAGTAAAAAAAATAGATGATAGTTTTATTTCATATAACTCTTATATGTTATATAATTATTGATTGATGGTATGTTATCACTCATATAATGGTGATACGAAAGAATTGTAATACAGTATATTGAATTAGTATATATTTTCTAAAAATAACTTGTTGATAAATGTAAGTTGAAGGAAATTAAGGGAAAATGGAGAAACAAAGATCATTTCAAAAATCGACGATACAACAAATTCATTTTAACATCAATCTACATGAACAATATTTTTAAAATCACTAGGATTTTAGCCGAGGAGCTCCATACAGTGGTGGTTCAGGGACAGCCCGTACAGACAATGGTTGAGGTCCCCAAATTTAGGCCAAAATTAAGGGACTGAAATTTAAGAAAAGTTAATACTTATTATAATAAAAAAGACAAAAAAATCTCTATTTATCTGTAGGGGCCACATATTTTAAAAATTCATTTGGAATCTCCTAAAACTCAAAACCGCCCACACACAATCTGGACAAATATTTCTGTTTGGATTCATGCAAAGTAATAGTACTGAAATGGACCGGATTGGTCGGTTGAACTGGTCGAATAAGGAATCGGCCATGAGTCCGATCCAAAAAATCCCTAAAAATTGGTCATGTAAAAAACCCGCCAAAACCAATAAACGGGCGAACCAGATGGTTTTGGATTCTTTTCTATCTAAAATAAAAGGGTTCCAAATCATTTTTTAGTTCAAATCACTTTATTTTGATGTTACAAAATTTTAAAATTAATGATTGTATTTTTTATATATATCGTGTAATTTTTATATATTTATATATTTATAACTTTTAATTAAACAAAATTGTTTATGCCTTCAGCTGGTTCTGTTGGTTTAATCCAAATAGTTCAACCGATCGAACCAGTGACTCATTAAACATTTTGAATTATCGGTTCGATTTTTAAAAGAATGGGGAAACTAAAAAATAATTTCCAGCACAATCACAAATCAAAATAATAGTAATAAAATAAGCCATTTCATTAGGGTTGGTAATTAAGCCCGGGCCCACAGGGTTTTAACTCGACCCATAAGTTATGGGTCGGGACTAGGGCCTTAAATAATAAGGCCCTTTAGTTAAAGAGCCGGACTACGACTTTTATTTATTACATACAATTTTAAAAGATTATATATGTTTGTAGAATTATATGTTTATAGTTTAAAATTATTTATTATTAGTATTGTTTAATGCACTAATGTAGTGTTTTATGATTTATTATTATTTTTTAAGCTTGTTTAAGTTGTATTAGTATTACTTGTTACTTTCTTAGTATTTTTTAATAATTAGAACTTATAATGTATTTTATATGGTGTAAACTTTTGAAAAAATTCATTTTATAGTGAGGTTATGTCAATTGTTTTTTTTTTAAAAATACAACTATCTAATTAATAATTTTTCCAAAAATTTAGGGACAGGCTAGACTCGGGTCCGGTCCCATATCAAGTGGGCTAGGGCTCGTCTCGGCCCTCTTATAAACAAATAGAGCTTTTGATGGCTCATACTTTAATACATTTTAAGAGAGAAGACCAGGATTTGGCTAAAGCCCGACCCGATCCATTGCCAACCCTACATTTCATGCTAGCTCACACACCCGATGAGTCATTTCTGCCATTATTTAATACTACTAGATAACCATAATGCCTAGAGTTGTTTTTTTAATAAATAAATAAATAACCTCCATGCATGATAGGCGAAGCATTAAAGTAAGAACTTATATTTTAATTAATTGGCACCTAAGAGTTTACCTAATCATATGCTAAACAGACTCATCAAGAGTGCTTTTATTAAAGAAATAAAAAGAGTTCAATAAAATATAATAAAAGGAATAAAAAAAAACCTAATGGAATAAGAAGGTATCAGTCTCGTTAAAACTTCGATCATTAAACTCAATATGAAAATCGGAACAAAAAAAGAGTACTAGCCTCCAATAAATCACGGAGACATGGATTGTAGACATTGATCAGTTGGATAGGTATCAGATATTGAGAAATTGAGACACTGTAACGACCAGAAATCCCGACTACTGTTACATCGAGGGACGAGTGTTACATAATACAAATTATGTTTGAACACATATACATTCATGAAATGACTTTGGGGACAATCGGTGAATTCCTCGAAATTCAAATACGAAACTATATAAAGTTCCACTCCGGATAGCCCATGGTATTTGTACCGTAACTTTCTCATATGAACTCCGATTTTTATGAACTTTATATCTTCGGAAAGCTGAGATCGAGATCTACAACTTCCGTATTAAAGTTTTTCCAAATTCAAACCAGAAATAGGTCAAAAATATAACTTAAAATTTTAGATGAATAGTATATGCGGACCTATCTAGAGAATTCCATATTTTTCTCAAGAATTCTGATTTTCTTCAATTAAAAATGTTGCAAAATGGTCAAACAAGCCTCTACTATAAATAAAGAGGACTATTCACCTATCCTAAAAATTTTGAGATAAAGAGAGAGGGACGTGAGAAGGAAAGGAAGAAGAAGAAGGAATAAGGAAAAAAGAGGAAAGAAAACTCAAATCTTTCCATAACAAGCTAAAGAATATGGATAACAACTTACAAAACTTGGAAGACTGAAAGAGAATCAAGTAAGATAAGGTAAAGAATCTTGACCCAAATTTTAAGTTATGAAATTTTGATAAAATAATATTATGGTGGTTTCATTGGCATGCTAGTAATTGCATTAAGGTAGATAACAAGCTAAGAAATTGGTTTCATTGAAGGATGATACAAGAATTAAGAAATCTTAGGTAATGAGTTAAGTTAAAATTTATGAGATAAAAGGATGTTAAGGTGAAGGTATTTTGGAATATGAGGAATGAATGTGGTATTTTAAGGAGATGTTTGTGCAAATGTGTTAGTGTGGAAGTGTAGGGTGAGTATTGAGAAATTAGGCATGGAGAAGTTGAAGTTAGGCCCTGATATTGTCCTTTCGTCACGATGCAGAACACTCCACGTCGTGACGCGTGCTGGGAATT
The DNA here is from genome assembly GCA_019454045.1 of Zanthoxylum bungeanum. Classification (NCBI taxonomy): domain Eukaryota; kingdom Viridiplantae; phylum Streptophyta; class Magnoliopsida; order Sapindales; family Rutaceae; genus Zanthoxylum; species Zanthoxylum bungeanum. Next base: position 51,270 of record SKCR01014281.1, on the reverse strand, counting down.
TTCCCAGATAGGTTTCTGAAATTATGCGTGTCGCGATGCACAAAGGCCTGCGTTGCGACGCGAATGCAGAGTTGCTCATTGGATTCTTTATGTATGTTTGTGCGTCGCATGTTAGAGGCCACCCTAAGGGTTTCGTATCAGCTCGCATACATACATTACAACATAATATAAGTATCATACGCCTTGAAGTGATGACAAGTGTTCAAATGGATAAATTTAACCTAGTTCTTGTAGGAATTCTCTAAGCATCCCAAGATCATTTCAAGCAATGAAAATACAAAGTGAATACATTCAAGGAAGTGCGGAATACTCACAATGATCGGTTGAGACGATGCGACGAACACAAAAAACATTTTCTGCCTCCTTGGTGCATTCAGCAGTGACTGGTTTTGGTGTCCACAAATTCGGCCATGGATGTCCTCCATCAAGCTCCAAGCTTTGTGTTATTATTCCATGCACACGGGTGGGTTTCCCTATCACCTTCGCAAGACTCCGATGTGTGCTAGCACCTTTGATTTTGCCACAAAATCATCAATTTCTTCTCCAAGACTCACGGTTTTTACAAAACCAGTGAAGAGAGAATTTTGCCTCTAAGGCCGAGAGAGAAGAAGAAGTTATGAGAGAGAGAGAGGTGTTAGGTTGGTTGTCTCAAAATTGTGTATCTAATACACAAAAATTGAATTCAAAATTCAATTACCAAAAGTCAAATATCAATTAAAAATTGTTAAATGTCTTTCAAGCTTTCAAAAGATTTCCAACCACTCCCATCAAGTCACATCACTCAATCAATCAAGTGACAAGTTGTCACATCACTCAAAGTGACTAATGATTTGACGCTTGATGTGACTAATGATTTGACGCTTGATTTGACTTGCATGCCGCACTCGAATTCGAAATACGAATGCGCTCACAAACAATCTCGGGCTTGGGTTCGCTAATTCCAAATTAACGAATTTTTCGTTGCGACGTAATTAAATGATTATGCCTAGCGAAATCACTATTCACGTCGCTAACGAATTAATTCTAAATTAACTCGTTCGCCCGAATTAAATTCTAAATTTAATTTCGCGTCGAAATCCAATTTCGTATAATATATCGAATATATTAATTAATCGATTAATTCTAAATTAATCGTTCTCTCTCTTTAATTGATATTTTATCCCAGATAAAATATCTCCGCAATTAATCCCAGATTAATTTTCTCTCTCATCTAATTAATCCCAGATTAATTAAGTGCGAGTCATACGTCATCGGTGAGTCTTCGGGAAGCGACCCATGAGATCCCCGGATATGTTGGCAGTAAATTCGGTCGTCGGACTATCCGAACACGTAAGTACCTAGTACTACGTTTATACCGATTTACAAGACAAGGTTGGCTTCTAGCAATGCGCCATGCCTACCCAATTCTCTAGAAACATGCTTACAGGAATAAGCGATCTATATCAGGCATAGTATACGTAGTATTGCGTATTTCGATCCAGTATCGGATGTCACATGCTAGGCCTGGGGCTGGAATTGTGTCTACCCCGTATGAAACACATGTCAGATCTCTGGTAACTAGTCTCTATAATCGGATAAAAATGACCTTGTCATTTTATCCCGATGACTGCAGTACATAAGAGTACTAGTACCGTATCCTACATGACCATCATCTCCATATGACTGAAGTGATACTTCCGTCTTGACATCACACCCAACACACTATGATTCTCATATACCCAGCAGAGGCGTACACAGAACATGTTAAAGCCCTGGACGACCAAAACCAAAGCATATTGATTGTCGCAAGTATTAGCGGTGCAAGTCTCAAGTTAAGACCAAATACACATACCCTGATTTCAGACTTCCATAGACACATAGTCATACTACCAATGAAATTCCGAGGGGATCTATCCAGAGCGAAGCTGTTTCCCGTACCATCGGTAAAACACAACCTCTTATTACACTTGCATGAGCATCCTATACCCAAATATATGAGAACTATGACGTTATGCCCTCACCACGCGCACAAGTGTAATACTAGTCTTTTACGCATTACCGATGTCCAATCTCGATAATACTTTGACTAGGGATATTTAATGATTAATCCTTTGTGGACTGATACTGTCTCATATCATCTCAATCCAGGAACTAGTCATAAGGACCTCCTATCATTTATACATCTTGGTGATCTAATCACAAATGATAAGAGAGCAATCTCATTTGTCACATAGTTAATTTGTACAACAACACCATGATCTGTATAAATAGTGACGCTATGGGTCATAATTGTCCAACAGTTCCGAAGCAAGTTCCATGACTTATATTCTAATTAAGTTTCTCAATTATTGATCATCTTAGGAACCACAACATTCTTCAACGAAGCAAAGCAATATCAGCTATATTCTAAAATCAGTGAGTGGACACTCTCTTTCTAAGTTGATTTTTCATTCATATTGTTTTAAGTAAAGACTTACTTTCTAGCATATAGGACATTAGCCATATTTACTTTTAGCTGTTTTAAGAAAAAATATGTTTAAGAAAGTTTTGATTTAATTAGCTTGAGTTTTGTGATTTATCGAGGCATGGGGAACAACTCACCTCAATATGTAACTTGATACAGACATGGAATTGACGGATGACATGTGCATATGTAGAGGACTAGGGGACACTGATACCTAACGCCCCCAAAACCTAGTTCAGGACTAGGGATTACAAATGCCCCTAGATCCTAGATTTAGAGCTTGGAGGGTAGCATAGATCCACACCCTCAGTTCTAGTTCAGTGGCTTGGGTGATGGGGATACGTAACCCCCCAAGTCCACTAGTTTTGGGGACATGAGTGGCATGCTTTGGGGGACGGCGATACGTAACGCCCCAATGTCATGGATTTGCACTTCTGGCTCTAGTTAGGAGTATGGGGGTACGACGATACGGAATGCCCCCATTCGTCAGGTTTTCAGAGACAGAGATCAGTTTTCAGAAACAGTTTTCAGATACCGATTTTCAGAAATAGTTTCCAGAGAGAAGTTTTCTAAAAAGGAAAGTTTTCAGAAACATCAGATTTATAAGAGACTCTCAGAAAAGATAAGTTTTACAAAAGAGTTTTCAGAGAAGATTTTCAGAAAAAGAGTTCAGAGACTTCAAACAAGAAAAGTGTTTTCATATAAGAATTGTTTTCTATGAGGACTTTGGTTTTAGAACCAAGCATTTTCATAATAGTATTTCAGTTTTCGTTTTAAATCGTCCACTCACTTAGATCGTTCGAACGGTCTAACTCATCACTCCTAATTTCTCTGTATGTAGGTATTTTCGGAGGACGAGCTTGGGAAGATGGATACTGATAGCAGTCACTAGGGAATTGGTCCACCAGGTTAAGTCAAAAACAAAGTCCAGTTCGGTCAGTGTCAGAAAATATCATGTAACATATATGTTATATAGTAAAGATTACATATATATTGCATTATAGAAATCATTGTCAGAGTTGCAATGTGTATTTAAACAGAGTATGTGATATTAAAAGTGTTATGCATACATGGTTGATGAGTTGGGCAAAGGTCTCATGCATGAGTTTATACATATAAGATAAGAATAGCAGTTGTCAGAAGTCTGAGGCTCAAGGGGATAGTACAGTCTATTATCTGCCGGTAGCATCTCCCAGATTGGGGATGTTACAAAGATGGTATCAGAGCATGGTCTAGGGAGTCAGTGACTGCAGTGGACATAGTGTTGGGGTCTTGTATACTTAGTATGCATGGGGTACTAGTATGCAAGGCACTACCTCTGCAATATCTGATCCTCTAGTACGTCTTCAAGTCCTATAGACAGGTTAGTAAGCATTCCCAAGGCTACTTGAATTTCTTCCCAATAAGTAACCCTAATTCTTGCTCTAGTTACGAATCATTCCATGATTATTTGAAATTATTAGTACAAGATTAAGATAAGCTACGAAACTAGAAAATACAAGTGCTAAGAATAGTTACTTAATGGAGTGGAAATAGAAAGCTATGAGAAAGAAAGAAAAGATGCATAGATGCTTAAACAGTCAGAGATAGAAAAGTAGAGAGACGAAATAAGACTGTAAAGTTTTATGGATACCTACCCGGAGAAGTAGAAAGGGAAAGAAAAAGCTAGAAAGAAAGATAAAATGAATAAAATACAGATGCTTAAGCAATCAGAATCAATTCGAGGAAAAAATATATAAACAGATAAATAAGGAAATACAAAACCTTTAGTACTAAAAAGAATAGAGTAAGCCTGAACGAGGGTAAAATGATGAAGTAAACTTGAGTAAGATTTTTTCCTTCATATGAAGAATTCCTTTCTTGATCATAAAATTCCTTCGAGTAGATTTGATAGCCTGAAGTATCTCTTATAGATAGTAAGTCTCCCGAGTAACAAAGGATAGACTAAAAGATAAAAGAATCAAAAACTCAAGACTAGACCTGGAAGTTTTAATAAATAAGAAATTCCAATAAATGTGTGAAAAATTTAGATCATATGTCCATGCCCGCATACAAATAAGAGAATGTTGTAAAATGAAATGATTAATTACCTTAATATAAGAATCTGATAGATAAAGTATCGATCTACCTAGATTCTTATCTCTTAGCCATACCAGTCAAAGAAACAGTCCTGTCGGAATCTATCCCATACCTACCTTGCAGTAGTAAACACTCTACCGGGACATAAAGAATTAGAACAAGGACACCAACATTTATTGAGAAGTAGTTTTCTGCTCCACCTTATACTAGTCCAAGTAAAGATAATCCTAAGTAAGTTCGATGAGAATTTATCCCAAGTAAGAAACAGAAACCACTGAAATGATAGATCATCCAGATAAGAACTAAGGAGGTTTCAAGATATTGAAAGAAAAGAACATGAATCAAGTTAAAATGGATAAGTTAGTAATACTTGCGGAAATCCATAGATCGAACCAATGCTAATATAGATTCTGGAAGGTTTAAAAAGGATAGATTTATGAGATGGGAGACAATCGGAAGTTAGCAAAGAATACCAGCAAGAACAGTAAAATTTCACAGCGTAACTGTAGCTTATAGCAAGAGCAGAAAGTGGAAACCTAGGAAGTAGTCAATGGGAATAAGCCATCACTAGCCTTAGAAGCATAGTATGGAACTGAAGAATAAGTAATGGAAATAAATAATAAAGAAAGATGTGGGAAGCAATAAAGAAGTACAGTGTATATAGTAACAATGGATAATGTGGCTTGAGACAGCAATGTAAATGGAAACCTCAACATAGTTGATCAAAGTTATGGAAACTTTAATACTTGGAGTAGTCGATATAGATTCCTACGGTATGAGCGATAACTCTTTTATTCAGTATTCCTGACCCCCACTAGGTGTATAGGCACCCAATTAGACCATAGTTGGACTTGGGTAGTTAGCAAAAACGTATATTTTTTCAGATCTCTAAAGAAAGCAAGTATTCACCCATATACTTAGAGCCTAGTAAGGAGAAGAACCAGCAAATGAATGTATTTGACATGATAAAGGAGTTGAGAAACAGCTAGATAGCCAAATTTATGAAGTTCAAAGGAATATATATAAGGAGCAGGAGATAGAATAGTTTGGAGTCACAATAAGTCGAGCCCAAATATGGAAGCCATTTATGAATTGGAAATCCTTAAGGGAGTAAAGACTCAAAAGTACGAAGGAATTAGAGAGAGCGACTCTCAGGAATACAGTATATAACTCATAAGAGTCTTATTGTATTGAGAAAGAAGAACTAGAAGAAAATAGCAACCAAACCAAAAAAATATAGTGTAGATGTCATAAGTAATCAAAGTTGATGAAGTTCTCAGTGGAGTAAAGATATAAGGAGTTCAAAGAACTAAGATGAGAAGAAAATCTAAATAGCAGAATAGACTTCATAAGGAAGAATAACAAATAAAGTATAGTAGGATTTTTAGGAAGAGTAATGATCGGTGAAATCACTCACATAACGCAAGAGCACGTATCGCTCAAGTAGTATAAAATGTATCGATCCCACGAGGACTTAATACCTAAGCTATAAATTTATGAAGTTAAATATTTACGAATACCTAATAGATTGGTTTTTTGATTGGATGGTGATTTTAAACTTAAAGACAAGTAAATAAAACAGTGCGACAGTGAATTAAACGTAAAATCAATATTATAAAACTATCTAGGGTTGTGAATCCTTCCAATATCTTTTAAAGATGAAGTGGTTATCTCACATTTGTGCAATATATTGGTTTATTAACCTGGAATAAAAAATTATGCAAAAGCCTATGTCGATGGTCAGATGCAAACACCCAAATAACCCAATTAATCATATGTCTATGTTAACCAAGTTACCTGAATTCATTAAGATTAAGTTCCAATTATGGCTACCCCCGCCCGACAGGTATATGTCTATCCTGGAAGGAAATCTATTAAGGGGTATCTAATCCTTAAGGGAAATCGTGGGCTATTAAGTCTAAGGCTGAAACCTAAAACTCTTTCATCAAGTTTATTTTAAGTTTACCAGATCAATCTTATTAGTGGCTAGTTAACAAAAAGCATTAAGCTTAAGACTTAATAAATAAATCTTTATATTACCCAAGACACAAAATAACCCCTTATAAACCAGTGATATTGGAATTCATCACAATCCTTGATATGTTATTTAGTTACAACACATATATAGGACTAATAAAAGCTTAAAAAGTAAATAACAGAAAGTAAAGCTTGGAAATTAAAAAGGTAAATAAAACAATAAAGAAAATGCTGGGGGTTAGAGGATTCACTTTTATTACTTATATTTTAGATATCTCCCTTATTATAATATATAAACTTTGCATGACATTACCAACCGACCATATAGGCAGTATCCTGATTAAGTTAGATTTACGATTAAGTTCAACCGACCATAAAGGCGGTATCCAATTTAGTCAGGTTAAAATCAATTTAATTAAGTCCAACCGACCATAAAGACAGTATCTCATTAAGTCATATTTTAAATAGTTTATAAATTATAACTAAGGGAGATTAATCTAAATATTAGTAATAAAAGCTTAACATTTCACCCCAACAGAGGGGAGTTACCTCCTCATACTGAAAAAGTAAAATAAAGACTAAAAAGTAAAATAAAGAAAGAACTATTGCGTAAAATAAAAAATTAAATATAGAAAGCTGTAAATAAACAAACAAGATACAATCTTCTTAGTATTCTTAAGGAAATCCCCAGAAAAATGTATGAATTGGAATTCTGATTTCGGCCTCAATTTATAGGCAAAATTTTGGTCCACACGTCGCGACGCGTGAAACATTGCGCGTCACGACGCGCCGTTGATTGGTGACACGTGGCACACACTTTGCGGAGATGATGACACGTGGCTTCTGCAGAATTATTGGCTCGGCGTCGCGACGTGGAAAGGTTATGCGTGTCATAATACTGACATCAGCAATGACGCATGTCGATGATGAGTGTCGGTAGTATGTGATTATGACAAGTGTCCGGCGCATGTTAACAAGTTCGTATGATAGCAAGCTTTCTCTGATTTTGACATGTTTCCGGCGTATGTTAGCGGTCGCGACGCATAAGTGATGCGCGTCGTGACGTGGAAAAGACAATTTTGCCATTTTCTCCGTTTTTCGCTGTTTTGGCCCTCATTTGATTCCAGTGAGTTCTGAAACCTTATTTATCTACAAATACACAAAACACACCAAAATATTCACAAAACTTAAGAAACTATACAAAATATTAAGTAAAAGTGACTGTAAATATTGATATATTTACCGATTATAACACCCTGAAACCTAACATTTTGCTAGTCCTCGAGCAAAACAAAAAAATAAAATACAATAAATAACTTTAAAATAAAATTAAACTAAGCCACTTTCGTAGGGATCACGGTTGCATTTAGCGTATGCAACAAGCCTTTAAACCCATAGGTGTCCCTAGTGGACGAGTTGTAGTCTCTTGAGGGCTTATAGTAACGATATCCACAAACATCAAATGCACACAAAAGCAAAAAACCAAAAGAAAAGAGAATAAACAAGTTAGTGACTAAACAAGTGAAACTTCTTACCCAAGTTAAGAATTGTTTTTTTCTTTCTAAATTACCAAATAAGTAAATTCTCCGATTATTTTTACCATTCTCCATATACACAACCAACAAGATATTAATCAAATCATTGTACCCACAATATTCATAAGTGTAGTTGAAAAGAGAGTAATATTTTTGTCCTAAAGTTATATCAGAATTCACACCCCTTTTTAGCAATCAAACTTTTTCTGTTTATTTATTTACAATATCTTCAATTCATGTAGCGAGCTTTGGGCCAGTGACTCCCAAGCCAGTTGGCTTTAGGACACTCGGTGTTAAGACACCTTTACAGACTTAATTACTCGCATATTAGATATATTTTTTTTATATGTAACATCTTTAATCCATGTAGCGAGTTTTGGGCCAGTGACTCCCAAACCAGTTGGTTTTGGGCACTAGGTGTTAAAACACCTCTTCGGACTTAATTACTAGGATCTCAGATGTTTTTTTATTAATATACAAAAAAATATATATATAATTATTTCATCGCTTTTTTAGATGTTTTCTCCAATTAAACTAGAGCACTGAATATTATAAAATTTTCAATTACAACTCATGTCCGTATGTTACCATGCATGTTGATAATACCTGTCAACTGAGCATAAGAGATCCAATTTAGTCAGTATTATAGAGAATTCAAAAGTTAAATAATTCAAAAAGAATTAAATAAAAATTAACTTGTTACGAAATAGGTTGAGATATGTCTTAGGAGTGGAAATTCCTTACACAGCTATCTCACACCAATTTCACCTGATTAGTCAAATTAAAAAAATAAAATAAATTTTTTTTATTATTTTTAAATTTTTAAAATATTTTTTTTTGAAATTTTTTTGACTAAAAATCAAATAAAAACAACACAACGAAAAATAAATATAAGATACTGGTCAACTATTCCCCTCCCCCAAACCTAATTGAGACATTGTCCCCAATGTATAAAAAGTAGAAGAAGAGTTTAGAAAACAGTACCTGGTTAGCTGAAATTCTACATCTAAAAAGAAAATTAAGGGTTAAGATCCAGATTTATCTGACGTTTCTTACCATGATCATTATCAGACCAATTAATCTTGGAAAGGATAGGGTCAATTTGTGGTTCAAAGGCTAAAATTTGGTCAATTAAATCATGGGCAGTTCTGGCAGTGAAGAGGATATCTTTTACAGGTTTTGACACGAACCCATTTCTCCAGGCTTCATCAAGAAACACACAAAGAAAATCGTAAAATCCATCAGCGTTAAACAATCCAATTGGTTTCTGATGTATGTTTAAATTCGCCCAAGATAGCACTGTAAAAATTTCCTCCATCGTACCCAAGCCACCTGGCAAAGCAATAAAAGCATCAGCACGGTTCATTTCAACAAGTCGTTCAGACATACTTAACACAATACATTCATCTTCGTTTGATGGTCCTATAAGATTTGCCTTTGCCAAGGGTTTTTGGATGATTCCCAGAACTTGACTACCTTCTTCCTGTACGGCCCTTGAAACGCACCCATTAGTCCAAGATTTCCACCGCCATATACTAAGTGCATATTCCTTTCAGCTATGATTCTACCCAATTCATGTGCTGCCGCAATGAATTCTGGTTTAGAACCAACACTAGTACCGCAAAACACACAGATGTTTACAACTCGTCTACTTGGAGTTGCTTCCATTTTTTTTTTAATTTTTTTTTTCAATTCTGGATGTCTTTAAGAGTGCAATGATGAGCTGAATTTATAGAACCTGAAAAAGGGTGAGTAATAATAGCACTAGTACCTGCCAAATGATAATTATTAGCTAAACAGTAAAATATGATGTGAAAGTCAAAAAGTCTGGATCCTGTCGGGGAAAATAAAAGAAAATAATAAAAAAATCACAATTATTAGTTAAAGACAAAGAGATAATAATATTTACAAGAAGTAACGGCTTGAATGACATCTATGCGTTAGAGACAAGCTTCTCATCCAATTTTCTTATAAATTGGCAAACAGGGTCTTTTAGAGTCAGATTCCCGAGACTTAATTGTTGTCTTTCTTTTCGAAATTGTGTATATACTATGTGAATTGCGTGATGAATATATCCACTGGGATGCGTCTCAAGAGTCAATAATATGTCATCCAAAGACTCTTTACTCAAGCCATCCCTAATGAATTTAATTTTATCTTCACGATTATCAGACACCATTCCTAAATAATGATAACGAGTATTACATGTCATGCGTGCACATTTATAGCAAACACCTAGTCTTTTAGCTCTTCTCTTTTTAGCATAGGTGCTTCTTCCTAAACCAGACAGATATGAAACAAAAGAGTCAGATGACTCACCTGTCAATCGGACTCGTGTTTCAATAATCCAACGAATTTCATTAGGAATACCTTTGTTCATCTGAAGTCTCATTCGTTCCATGCGAGCATTGTAGACTTTCATCAGAGAGTTTTGAGGTAGAGAAGGAAATTGTTTGTGAAGATTTGCGAGAACTTCTTCCATCCTGAATTGTGACTTTACCTATAAAAATTAAACACACAAAAATAAAATACACCAAATCTTAATATATACAAAAATTGCATGGGTTGCCTCTCTGCTAGCGCTAAGTTTAATGTCGTCAACTAGACATGACTGCCCGAACATTAGGCTGGATCTGACAGTGTGACATTTTCTTTTTGCCGCTCCAATGATTCTCCCCAATAGTGCTAGAAACGCTGGTTGTCAACTTTAAATGTATCATTGGTGTTGGGATCAAGTAACTCAACAACTCCGTATGGTAAAACCTGAGTGATTACAAATGGACCTGACCACCATGATTTTAGCTTCCCAGGGAAAAGTTTTAACCGTGAATTGTATAACAACACATGCTGCCCTGGTTCCAGTTATCTGCGCACTATTTTTCGATCATGCCATTTCTTGGTCTTTTCTTGTATAGTCCGGCATTCTCATATGCATTTAGGCGAAATTCTTCCAATTCATTGAGTTGGTGGAGCCTTTTCTCTCCCGGTGCTTGTGGATCAAGATTTAACTTCTTAAGTGCCCAGTACGCTTTGGGTTCAAGCTCCACTGGTAGATGGCACGCTTTCCCAAACACCATTCGATATGGGGACATACCAATGGGTGTCTTGTAAGCTGTCTGGTAGGCTCATAATGCATCATCTAGTTTTGTATACCATTCCCTCCTTATTGATCCAACGGTTCTCTCCAAAATTCTTTTGATCTCCCTGTTTGAAACTTCAACCTGTCCATTTGACTGCGGATGGTTAGCAGTGGCAACTTTATGAGTAACTCCGTATTTGGATAGGAGTGCGTCGAAGTATCTGTGCAGAAATGTGTGCCACCATCACTGATAATTACCCGAGGTGTTCCGAAGCGAGTGAATATATTTTTTTTAAGGAATTTTATCTCCACTTTTGAATTATTTGATGGCAGTGCTATTGCTTCAACCCATTTGGAGACGTAGTCTACTGCAACTAGTATGTACAAGTTTCTGAATGATGGAACAAAGGGTCCCATAAAACCAATCCCTCATACATCAAATATCTCCACTTCCAGAATATTTTGTAGAGGTCCTTCATTTCTCTTTGAAATATTTCCCGTTCTCTGGCACCTGTTGTTGGGGTTTTGGGTGGCAATTCGAGTAAACGCAGCGGAACGCGGAAAATCAAAATTTTCTGATTTCAATAATTTTTCTTGGGTAATTAAAATAAACTAATTTATTTTTATTACTCAATACTTAAAAACTGAAATTTTTACCCAAAAATCAGATTTTTTAATAATTACCGTTTAGCCCCAAAACTTTATATTTTTGTCATTTTAGTCCTAAATTGTCAAATATAATTCTAATTGATTCCAAATCAATCCCAAAATGATTTATACATGTCTAATACACGAAAATACAATTTGCAACTCAAATAAACTGATTTTCCAGAAATTGCCGAATAGTACCCATATTTTCAAGAATTTGCAATTTGGTCTTGTTTGTTCAAAACATGTCAAGATCAAATCCAAAAATTCTCAAATTTAATATACATCATATATACATCAAATTCCATCACATATATGAAAATCCCCAAATTTGGAGTGAGTTATGAACCTTAATTTTACAATTTCAACAAATTGACAAATTAATACTAAATTAATTAAATTCAACACTTTAATTCAATTCCCACAACACCAAACAAGTCTCACCATCATGAAACAACTCAAGAAAAATTCTAGGTCATTTATGAGTGACTATGTAACTCTAGAATGGCAACTAACCATCAAATGGCAAAAAGAAAGCTTAAGAAACAATTTCAAGCATTCTTAAATAATATACATGCTTCCATCTTTCAATCAAGCTCTCAATCATCAAAATACATCCACAAGAAAGTAGAGGAAAAACTAAGCTACACATATTGAAGCCTAGGATCTTAGAAATAATTTTCATAAAGAAGAACGTGAGAAAAGACTTACCAAATTTCCAAAAATTCAAGCTTTTTCTTCTTTCTTTCTCTTTTTCCTCTCTTTTTCTCTTTGTATTTGATTTTTAGGGTTCTTAGATTATGAAACAAAAAATAAAACAAGTCTTTATATATTTTCCCTAAATCACCGAAAAATGAGGAAAAAATACAAGCCATATGTTTTAATTTTGTTTCATTAAATAAATGGAAAAATATTTAATGAAAATTTTGGTAATAAATCATCAAACAATTTGTTGTTTATCACAAATAAACCAATAAAATATAGCCATTTTAAAAAAATCAAAATTGGCCAAAAAATCCAATCAAAAATAGCCATTTAGCTAAAATAACCATTTAGCTTACTTTATTAAAGTAAACTAGATATTAATTATTTAATTAATTTAATTATTCAACAATTGAATAATCAAATAATTAAATACAAATTTCTCAAATATATGTATTATATTTACATTAAATAATCAAAATACATATATTAAAAATAAATGTCAAATATCACAATTCAACATTTAATAAATGGCCGAAAGATCTCAAACGCATGTATTTTCGTTTAACCGTTAAACGACTTATAAATAATCAATATTATTTATAAAAGTTGCCCTAGTGCCCTACGAGTATATCTCATTAGTGAGACTCTCTAGGTTCAGGCAAATCCGTCACGAAATCCAATTTCGTGTCCATAATCTACCCATCCATAAATTATGATGAACACGGATAAAATCTCTGAACCATACAGGTCGAGGTCACTGCATACGTATAATCCTTCCATCACAGGTATCTGGATTATCCCAGAGATATAGATATAAATGGAAAATCTCTATAAGTATAATCCCATCGATGATTCTATTAGGAATCTCTTAAATAACACTTAGAACTGATTTCTACAGTGTACCACAGGCCCATGGATTTAATAGATTGCTAATTTCACAATGGATACTTATGATCTGTACACAGAACTGACGGATCCTATCTTGATACGCACATGATATCCTGAAGATCAGTCCACACCCAACGAACAAGCAGAGTTCTGATCTAAATAGATCGATGACGTGACTGCCATCAAAGTATGGAGGATACCTCATACATCCACAGTGGTATCTCAAGTTGAAGGATCATTAATACTCACTCAACCTGAGAAGATTCTTATTGACGTTGGTGTACCATCTATTAAGAATATTCAGTGAGTCGTTCAGTGTTTATCCTGATATAAACACCTACGTATCTATACGAGTCTCTCGAGACTCATGGTTCATTGAGAAACTATTAGAATCCAACATTCCAATATACGACACGTACCGGTCTCAGCGGGTTTACTTACTGACCATGTAATTGTAAATCTTGACTAGGAATAGTTAAAGAATGATATTTTATGATACTGTTCAATGTTAGTTGCGACGTTTTTGCAACTGTATCATAACCAATCACTCTATGGTCATTTACATATTTACCATATAATAAAAGAATTTATATTATAGAAACTGTTTATTTTATTCACTAATAAAATATATACAAAAGTATTTATATGGAAATAATAAGAAATTGATGCTCAGAGCACCAACCCTAACAAAATCTCCCACTTGCTCTAGTGCCAATATCGATTGTATCTAATACCCATCGACTCCACATGCTTATCAAATATTTTCGGAGGTATGGCCTTCGTGAGTGGATCTGCTACATTATCTTCACTGGGAACTTTACACACGACATTGTCACCTCACGACACAATCTCTCGAATAATGTGGTACTTTCGTTCCACATGCTTCAATTTCTGATGCGCCCTCGGTTCCTTTGCTTGCGCAATGGCACCAGTATTATCACATTATAACGGAATCGGATTCTCGATACCCAGTTCTGTGATAAACTTCTTAAGTCAAAAAGCTTCTTTTGCAGCTTCAAAAGGAGCAATATATTCCATCTCTGTGGTGGAATCAGTTGTAGACCTCTGTTTGGAACTTTTCCAACAGACTGCACCTCCGTTAAGGGTAAATACGAATCCTGATGTAGTCTTTCTATCATCAGGATCCGATTGGAAATCAGAATCTGTATACCCATTAACCTGCAGTTCGTTTCCTCCATATATGATAAACTTATCCTTAGTACCTTTAAGATACTTCAGGATATGTTTAACAACTATCCAATGGTCATTTCCTGGATTGGATTGATATCTACTGGTTACACTAATCGCATAGCTAATATCAGGCCTCGTACATAAAATAGCATACATAATGCTACCCAAACATGAAGCATAAAGTTGATTAGACATTCTAATCTTCTCATCTTCTGTTTGTGGACACATCTTCTTCGAAAGATGAATGCCATGTCTGAACGGTAAATTTGATGTCTTAAAGTTAGCAAAATTGTACTGTTCTAAGATCTTATCTATGTACCTTGATTGGGATAACCCAATAAACTTTCTGTCTCTATCCTTATAGAGCTTTATACCTAAGATATAAGAAGTTTCACCAAGGTCTTTCATGGAGAAATTCTTACAGAGGTAAGCTTTGACGCCCTGCATCATTCCTATATCATTCCCAATGATTAGGATGTCATCAATATAGAGAACCAAATATACTATCATACTCCCACTGGCCTTCAGTTACACACAAGATTATTCTGTATTTTTGAGAAAATCAGACAATCTAATAATCTCGTCAAATCAAAGATTCCAACTTCGCGAAGCTTGTTTAAGTCCATAAATGGACTTCTTAAGCTTACAAATCATGCCTGAGGTTTAACTGGATACAAAACCCTCCGGCTGTTCCATATAGATTTCTTCATCAAGAAACCCATTTAGAAAAACTGTTTTGACATTCATTTGCCAAATCTCATAATCATGGTAAGTAGCAATAGACAATAAAATCCTTATAGACTTTAGCATCGCAACTGGCGAAAAAGTTTCATCGTAGTCGACAACAGGTCACTGCGTGTAACCTTTAGCTACCAGTCTGGCCTTAAAGGTTTCAACCTTTCCGTCAGGCCCTCGCTTCCTCTTATAAACCCATTTACTACTGATATGAGCAATTCCTTCAGGAAGCGGAACCAAGTCCCAAACTTGATTCTGATGCATAGAGTCTAACTCTGATTTTATGGCCTCTTGCCACTTCACGGAGTCGATGTCCAACATCGCTTCTCTATAGGTGTAAGGGTCAGTCTCTTCAATTAAGAGAATATTTAGACTCTTTTCTTGTATCAAATACAAGCGTTCAGGAGTTCTAGACACCTTTTGGGACCTATGGAGTGTGTGTGTTGAAGGCTCTTCATCTATTTGAACTTCAGGTTCCTCCAATGGTTCATTAGTTTCAGGTTGTACTTCATCAAGTTCAACATGTCTATGATTACCTCCTTCAGACAAAAATTCGACCTCTATAAATTTTGCGAAGCGAGCTACGAACACATTTCGATGCTCGGTATCATAGAACAAATATCCTTCGTATTTGAAGGATATCCAACAAACCTAAACTCTTGCCCTCGAGGTGAAAGCTTATCTTGCTGAGCCATCCTGACATAGGCAGGACAACCCCAAATCTTAACATAATTAAGATTCAGTTTCCTACTGACACGCTCGAAAAGTGGTCTTTTACTCCCAAGTATAAGGGTGTCGAAGTATTAAAATAACATGGTGAGTCCAGGGTCGATCCACAGAGAAGAGACTTAGGAAAATAGAATAATGAACAGTGCGGAAAAGAAAAGTTTTGATTTGTTGAAGTAGTTGGGTACTTTTAGATTGAATTACAATAATTGAAAGAAATGCTGGAGTTAGGGGATATACTTTTAGTCTTTTAAATATTTAAAAATATCGTTTTATTATAATTACAAATTACCATTGTTACCCACTTAATTTATTTCAGGAATTAATTATGCTAATAAAAAGAACCAGCCATAAAGGTGGTAGTCATTTCTGTCACTAATTAGTCCTACCAAGGTACTAAGCATGCCAAAAACATAAAACCAGCCATAAAGGCGGTGATACCGTTTGTCTATAACAAGTCCTATCAAGGTACTTAATTATGCCAAAATCGTATAAAACCAGCCATAAAGGCGGTAGAAAGATAAAACCAGCCATAAAGGCGGTGAGAAGATAAAACCAGCCATAAAGGCGGTAGACAGATGAAACCAGCCATAAAGGCGGTAAATAGATAAAATCAGCCATAAAGGCGGTGAGAAAATAAAACCAGCCATAAAGGCGGTAGACAGATTGTCAATAATTAATCTAGATTTAAATCAAGTTTTAATCATTAGATTTCAATTTATTTATTATAATAGAAGCGAGTTTAATCTATGTTTTCATTATAAAAGTTTCACTCTTACCCCGGGATAAAAGAAATTAGCTACTCATTTTGTAATAAAACATACTTGTACTTTTATTACTAAAAGAAAAAGACATTACAGAAAGCTTTAAGAAAATAAACAAAAAAGACACTCTCTCTCTCCAAGATTTACAGAGGAATCAAGAAAGAAAGTATGAAAATTTATGATGTTGGACGCTCCTTTATATAGGCAATTTTGGTCACGCATCGCGACGCCCATTTTCTTCTTGCGTTGCGACTTACGTGCATGTTGGGACTAGAGTCAGAGAATGCTGAATCCATATTGGGGACAA
Organism: Zanthoxylum bungeanum; assembly: GCA_019454045.1. NCBI lineage: Eukaryota > Viridiplantae > Streptophyta > Magnoliopsida > Sapindales > Rutaceae > Zanthoxylum > Zanthoxylum bungeanum. The sequence continues at coordinate 34,193 of SKCR01014281.1, read as the reverse complement.
GTGTTGGTGAGTCGGTGGTGTCTTGTTTCATTAGACGTGTCGCGACACAACGCATGCTCCATATATCGCGACGCGAGTAGTGATTTGATGGGGACATGTGTTGAAAAGAAGGCGCGTCACGATGCGATGTGAATGCTGTGTCGCGACGCAGATGTTGATTTCTGATTTTTGCCCTTTTGTAGTCTGGTTTGTCCTGTCGAGCTTCCGAGCAGTATTTTACATGTCAAATAACATAGAATAACACAGTAAAAACACTCAAAGCATGACATAAAATATTATTTCACAAATATGCCAACTTTAGGGAGATTAGTGAAACTACAAGTGTAAAATAATTAACTTATCGTATAATAAATATGCACTTTTTAAAAATAAAAATTCTTATATAAGTCAACAATTGCTTTCTTTCTTTCTAAATGATCAAATAAATGACTTCTCCTGTATTTTTTACCATTCTTTCATGTGCTCATAAAACAAGGTATTAATCAATATATTGTGCCCACAATATCACAAGTATTTGTTGAAAAGAGAGTAATATTTTTGTCCTAAAATTATATTAGAGTTTACACATTTTGGCAGTGAAAGTTTATTTAAGAACATATCTTCAATCCATGTATCAAACTTTGGGTCATTGACCCCAAACCTGTTGGTTTTAGGGCACTAGGTGTTAAGACACCCCTACGGACTTAATTGCTCGGATCTCAGATAGAAAGTGTCCAAAACATATCTTTAATCCATGTATCGAACTTTGGGCTAGTGACTCCCAAACCAGTTGGTTTTAGGGCACTAGGTGTTAAGACACCCATACGGACTTAATTGCTAAGATCTCAGATAAAAAAGTGTCTGATTCCATTAAGCTTTCTTTTTAACCCCTGTAACGAGCTTTGGGCCAGTAATTCCCAGACCAGTTGGCCTTAGGATACTAAGTGTTAAGACACTCCTACAAACTTAATTGCTCGAGTTAAAAATCCTACGAAAATGAAATTAATTCAACTTCTACTTTTTTTTGTTCATTATAAAAAATTCGCTGCCTATAGGTGTTACCTCCAACAAACTGGAGAACTGAATGTTACAGAATTTTCACTTACCACCCATGATCATATGTTACCATATTGTTGATAATATCTGTCAGACGAGCATATAAAGATCAAATTTAATCAATGTTATGGAGAATTCAGAAATTTGAATGATTCAAAAAAGAAAGGAACGATAAATAACTTGTTACAAATTAAATTGAGATACGTCTCAGGAGTGAAAACGCCTTACACAACCACCTCTAAATAATAATTCCACTTGGTTTAGAAAACAAACTTGTTGTTATTTTATGTGTATATATATGGATTTATATTCTTACACACAAAATAACAACAAAAAGAAAAATTTTGAAAAAAAAAAAACATCAATTAAACTTGAAAATTACATGAAAATTATCTAGTAAACTATATTCTCCCCTCAACCAAAATGAGACATTGTCCCCAATGTTTAAAGAAAGAAAAGTAGAGTTTAGAAGATATCACCTGGTTATTGCTGAATTGAAAGTTATAACTGAAGATTACAGATTAAGATCCAGGTTTACTTTGCGCTTTTTGCCACGATCGTTACCAGACCAGTTTAACTTGGAAAGAATAGGGTCAATTCTTGGTTCGTAAGCTAAGAGTTGGTCAATTAAATCATCAGTTGTTCTTGCAGTTAGGAAAATATCTCTTACCGATTTTGAAATAAACCAATTTCTTTTGGCATTTTCAAGAAATACAAAAAGAAAATTGAAAAATCCATTAACATTAAACAGCCCAATAGGGTTTTGGTGAATATTCAAGTCTGCCCATGACGCAACAGTGAATATTTCTTCCAACGTTCCGAGCCCACCTGGTAAAGTAATGAAAGCATCAGCATGATTGATCATTTCAATGAGTCTTTCAGACATACTTGGGAAAATACATTCTTCTCCATTCGATTTTCTGATGATGTGGCTTTCTGTTAAAGGTTTTGGAATGATCCCTAAAACCTGACTTCCACATTCTTGTACATCTTTTGAAATACACCTCATCAATCCAAGATTGCCACCACCATATACTAAGTGCATGTTTCTGCTTGCCATAGCTCTACCCAATTCTCTTGTACCCTCAACAAATTATGGTTTAGTTCCGGAGCTAGTTCCACAAAACACACATATATTAGTGAATCGTCGTTTTGAAGTTGTCTCCATCTGTGCTATCTCTCTTAGCTAGACGTGTTGAAGAAAGGGAAATGACGATCTGAATTTATAGATCCTGAAAAGGGTGAGTGAGAAATGTACTAATATCTGCAAAATGACAATTATCAGAAAAATAGATCGTGAACAAAAGGGTTAGATACTGTCGGCAAAAAGTAAATCAAAATAGTAATTTAAAGTAAAGGAAATCATTGCAATAATATATATTGGTAGTTGTGATTGTGGCTCATATTTTCCTCTGGTTTTACGTCCAGTAATGGCTTGAACGCCCTCTATGGGTTGGTGATAGGCTTCTCATCCAATTTTTTTATAAATTGGCAAATAGGGTCTTTTAAAGTGAGATTTCTGAGATTGTATGGTTGTCTTTCTTTATGAAATTGTGTTTGTAATCTGAGAATTTCACGATGAACATATCCACTAGGATGCGTCTCAAGAGTTAATGATATATTATCAAAAGGCTCCTTACTCAGTCCATCCCTAATGAATTGTATTTTATCCTCGCGATTATCAGACACCATTCCTAAAGAACGACAGCGAGTGTTGCATGTACATCGTGCACACTTATAACAAACACCTATTTGCTTAGCTCTTCTATTTTTAGAATAAGTGTTTTTCCCTGAACCAGGCATGTAAGGAATGAATGAGTCAGGTGACTCACTTGACAAACAAACCTTTGCTTCAATTACCCAACGAATATCACTAGGAATACCATGAATCATAAGAATTCTCATTCTTTCTGTGCGGGCTTTGTAAATTTTTGTCAGAGAATTTTGGGGAAGTGCAAGAAAATATTTGTGAAGGTTTGCGAGAGTTTCTTCCATGCCTTAGTTTATAGGGTATCAGTATTTTTAGGAAACTGAAATAACTGATTTTAAGTCACGGAGTACCGTTATCCGTTGCTTTATCGAGGTGTGAGATAAAATAAATGAACAAGAATGCTGCAAAACTAAGAAAAATAGAAATTACAGAAATATTAAACAGAACATGAAAGAAACTAAATCAATCAAGGTATACTGGGTCTGTCAGGAAAAAGGTTTCTTGAAATTTTGAGTACTCCAAAAAGGGTTTCAGACGCTGTCCATTTACTTTAAATACATCATCGTCCCTAGGATTCTCAATGTCAATAGCCCCGTATGGGTAAACGTGTTTCACAATAAATGGGCCACTCCATTTGGATTTTAACTTTCAAGGAAATAAATGAAGACGAGAATTATAAAGCAAAACGTTTTGACCAACTTCAAATATTTTACGTGAAATTCGACTATCATGAAAGGCTTTAGTTTTAGCTTTAAGAATTTTCGTATTCTCAGATGAATCATTCCTTAACTCTTCAAGTTCATTTAGTTGCAATTTACGTTCATGACCAGCATTCTCAAGATTTGAATTAAATGCTTCAATAGCCCAAAATGCTTTATGCTCAAGTTTTACAGGCAAATGACAAGGTTTTTCATAAACTAGACGATAGGGAGACATACCCAAAGATGTTTTGAAAGCTGTTCGATATGCCCAGAGTGCATCAGTTAGTCGAAGAGACCAATATTTTTGATTTGGGTTAACCGTCTTTTCTAGAATTTGTTTAATTTCCCTATTTGCTAATTCTACTTGTCTGTTTGTCTGGGGGTGATAAGAGGTGGAAACTTTGTGTGGGACTCCATACTTTTTCATTAGGGACTCAAAGGGTCTGTCATAAAAATATTTACCTCCATCACTTATGATGGACCGAGGAATTCCAAATCGACTCAATATGTTTTCTTTTAAAATTTTGATCACAGTGGTGTGATCATTGTTCCGACAAGGAATTGCCTCGACCCATTTTGAAACATAATCGACTGCAACTAAAATATATAAAAATCCAAAATATGGTGGAAATGGGCTACTGAAATCTATCCCCCAACAATCAAAGATTTCGATGACAAAGATGGGATTTATGTTGGACAATTATGACCCATAGCATCACGATTTGTACAGAACATTGTGTTGTTATACAAATTAACTATGTGACAAAGGAAATTACTCTTTTATCATTTGTAATTGGATTACCGGGATATATATAAATGATAAAAGTCCATATGATTAGTACAGGATTAATAAGATATGAGACAATATTAATCCACGTAAGGTTTAATCATTAAATATCTCTAGTCGTAGTATTATCGAGATTGGACATCGATAATGCGGAATAGGCTAGTATTACACGTGTGCGTGTTATAGAAGCGTAACGACATAGTTCTCATATATTTGGGTATTGGATACTCATGCAAGTGTAGTATGAGGTTCTGTTTACCGATGGTACGGAAACAGCTTCGCTCTGGATAGACCCATCGGAATCCCATTGGTAGTATGACTATGTGTCTATGGGAATCCGAATCAGGGTAGGTGTATTTGTTCTTAACCTGAGACTTGAATCGCTAATACTTGCGACAATCAATATACTTTGGTTTTGGTCGTCTGAGGTTTTAACAAGTTCCGTGTACGCCTCTTCTGTGTATACTGAGAATCGTAATGTATTGGTGTGATGTCAAGATGGAAGTATCACTTCAGTCATATGGAGATGATGATCACTTAGGATAAGGAACTAGTACTCTTAAGTACTGCAGTCATCGGGATAATATGACTAGGTCATGATTATCTTATTATAGAGACTATTTACTAGAGATCTGATATGTGCTTCGTACGTTGCAGACACAATTTCAGCCCCGGGCCTAGGATGTGATATCTGATACTGGATCGTAATACACAATACTATGTATAATACGCCTGACAAAGATTACATATTCCTTAAAAGAATATTTCAGGAGAATTGGGTAGGCACGGCGCTTTGCTAGAAGCCAACCATGTCTTGTAAATCGGTAGGAACGTGGTACCGGGTACGCACGTGTTCGGATAGTCTGACAACCGGATTTACTGCCAACATATCCAGGGATCTCATGGGTCGCTTCCGAAGATTCACCGATGGCGTATGACTCGAACAGAATTAATCTCGGATTAATTATGAGAGAGAGAGAGAGAGAAAATTAATCTGGGATTAATTACGGAAAGAATTTATCTGGGATAAAATTCAAATAGAAGAGAAAGAACGGTTAATTCAGAATTAATCGATTAAATAATATATTCGATATATTATATGAAATTATATTTCATAACGGAATTAAAATTGGATTTTCATTTGGGCGAACGAATTAATTTAGAATTAATTCGCGAGCGACTTTAATAGTAATTTTGCTAGGCATAATTATTTAATTAAATTTGATTTAATTAAGTCGCAATGGAAAATTCGTTAATTCGGAATTAACCAACCCGAGCCTAAATATGTTTGCGGGCCCACTCTAATTTTGAATTAAAGTGGGGCCCACACAAGTCACCTCACCTAGTCAACTTTTGGTCGATAGAAGTTGGTGGGAATTTTGGTTGCTTGTAAATTACACAAGCTAATTTTATTGATGTGTGATTGACCTTTACCTTATTGGATTTTGGTATATGGCATTTTGATTTTAGAAAATCAAATTTGGTAACACATTTTACTCTCTTCTCCTCTCCTTCACCGTGACTCTCCCTCTCATTTTTCTTGCTTTTGCCGAGAACAATAAGAACACAAAGGGAAGAATTTTGTTGCAATTTTCTTCCTTAGCTAGCACTTAAAGCATCATACAAAGGTGATAGGGAAACCTTTCCCATTGAGTTTGGAATTCATTCATCAAGGCTTGGAGCTCAACATACAAATCAAGGAAAGCTTGGAGCAACTTCAAAGGAGGCAAATTTTTGTTCTCAACACATCCAACAAACCGATCAAAGTGAGTATAATTTCTGCTACTTCTTTGCGTATTCACACATGTTTTATGCTTAATTGATCCTAGGCATGTTCTTAAAGAACCCAACAATGGTATCAGAGCCCAATTTAAGCATGAAATGGATTATGGTTTATATACTTGAATTTGGGTATTTTTTGCTTGGAGCATGTGATTCGCCGGTGATTCGGTCCAATGAGAACTCGACACGTGGCACGCGCTTGCTTTGGTCCAATGAGATTTCTACACGTGGCAGACGGTGCATTTTAGCTGATCTTCTGTGATGATGACACGTGGCACGTTAGCAAGGTCGGCGCACGTTAGCAAGACCGATTTCTTAGATTCTGACATGTGTCCTTCGGCGCACGTTAGCATGACCGGCTCACTTTAGGTGTCGCGACGAGCAGGGTCTTGGCGTCGCGATGCTGGAAAATTACCGAAATGCCTTTTGTCATTTTTTTCTCTATTTTGGCCCCAAATTGCTTTCAATGCTTTCCCAACTTTATTTATCTGCAAAATAACACAAAACACATCAAAATGTTCACAAACCCGAGAAACTATACAAAATATTAGGTTAAATGAGTGGGAAATAGTGATATAAATACCACTCATCAGTAAGACACTAATTGATTCCTTCATTTTCAAACAAGGAGAAGCCCTAGCTTTTGTCTATAAAAGAAACCAAATTCCAACACTTCCCATGTCTCTCTCATTCCACCCGCAGCTCATTCTCACGGCACTCACAAACAAAACCCTAACAGCAACTCCATCTCTCCCTTCTCTCTAAAAAACCACGATGAAACCCTAAACATCAGGCAACTCTCGCCACAACCCTCACCAACTCGGCAGAACCACAAAAAACCCTAGCTTCGTCTCCCTCACAGACCCTTCACTCACTCTCACAAATCACAAGCCATACTTCAAACACGACAACCCCTAAACCCATACACACGTAGAGAACAATTGAACCCTCCAAATATGCCATCACCTTCACGCAGAGCCCTCATGTAATAGCCATCCAAATCAGCCTTAAACTCCAAGCCACAAAAGCCCTCCATTCACGTCACAAGCTCTTCACGCCACTGCCCAACACACTCCCATGCACACAACCATGTTCACTACCCTCTCTTCGACATAGCACGTAAGCCTTAAACACCACACACAGCCACGTTCACGCAGCAGGTCATTCATGCACCAAGAGCCCTCACACAGCCCCTTAGCCTTCACGTAAAACAGCAACCTAAACTGCCCTTGTTCACGCCACTTACAACAGCAACCTAAACTGCCCTTATTCACGCCAATTACCTCGCAAAATGCCCATCCAGTAGCCCAAAACTGCACTGAAAAACAGTCCAAAAATTGCCCAAAATAGTGACGAAAACTGCCCCCAAGCCAGTCCAACTAACCCACAAAACAGTCCTCTAATTACCAAAAACAGTGACCAAAAAATACAACAAAAACAGCAGTAAAACGGAGTGAAAACAGTAGCTTGAGCAGCGAAACAACGAGGAAAGATGTGGACCAGTGAACCAGAAAAGTTGCGGAATGTTATCCCTTCCGACAACCTTGTAACGCGTTTCCGAGAGTCGACATAAAAGGTTAGACCTGAGGGCACTTTTTACATATATTTTCATTCGTATTTTTATTGTTTATTATTTGCATGAGTATTGTGGAATGATGTGTGTTGTGGCCCTTGAATAAAATGGAAAATATGTCGCCTCTTGTGGTATATAGGATGGAAACCCAGACGTAAACTCCATAGCCGAATACGAATGGACGGTAGTGCGGTCTGTACTTGGGATACAACTCCACGTACCACTCGAGCAAACGACACATATTTCAATTTATTTTGTCTTGTTTATTTATTATCTGTTATTTAATTTCTGCATGTTATTTGTTTGTGTAATGATGAGATAAAGCGCATGGGCTTAGTAAGTTAGATTAAAGGTCCTCCATTTCGAGGGGTTAAAATCCTTTACCACGATGCTTTGCAGCGCCGGATGATGTATATTCGGTTGAATGTAAGATGTGTTCAATCGGGTATACAAAGTCCGATATTGTTGTCTTTATTTTTTATATGCATTATGTTATTAGCGCATGGGCTTAGTAAGTTGGAAAGGTCCTCCATTTCGAGGGGTTAAAATCCTTTACCACGATGCTTTGTCGCGCCGGATGATGTATATTCGGTTGAATGTAAGATGTGTTCAATCGGGTATACAAAGTCTGATATTGTTGTCTTTATTTTTTATATGCATTATGTTATTAGCGCATGGGCTTAGTAAGTTGGATTAAAGGTCCCCCATGTCGAGGGGTTAAAATCCTTTACCATGATGCTTTGCCGCGCCGGATGATGTATATTCGGTTGAATGTAAGATGTGTTCAATCGGGTATACAAAGTCCGATATTGTTGTCTTTACTTTTATATGCATTATGATGTGATACGCATGTGATGAGCGGAAAATATATCAATATTTACCGCCCCTTTTACTTAATATTTTGTTTAGATTCTCGGGTTTGATGAACGTTTTGATGTGTTTTAGTTTATTTTGCAGATAAAATAATATCGGGTCTTAATGAAATCATTTAGGACGAAATGTGGATCAAATAACGGCAATTATTGGACTTGATATATTAATTTTGAAGATTGGAAATTTGAAAGGGCGTTTGACGAAGTGCAGTTTTGGAAATTCCAGTTTTGTGCATCTGTCGTATTTTGGGCATAACTTTTTACTCAGATATCGGATTGAGCTGATTCAAGTTCCAGATTAAAGAAGACTCAAAGATCTACAACTTTGAAAGAGAAAATATTTTCGAATTCTGATTATTTCATGACCGAAATTGATGAACCATCCAGAAGTGTGTGGAGTGTAATTATTAAAAGTCATTATCAATCATTTTCAAAGCAAAATATTAATTAATTAATAATTAATAAAAATTATCAAATCAACACCAAACAAGATAAGCAATTAGTGGAGCAATTATGGATTTGTGTGAGTAATTAGTGGAGAAATTAATAATGGATTTGGTGGAGAATTTGATGGATGATTTGATGTTGGCAAAATTTTGCCTATAAATACCAAGCCATTTCATTTGTAAAATTCATACTTTCTTCTTTGAAATTCTTAATGATAAATAAGAAGATTGTATCTAGTTTGTTTATTTTTAGTTTTCAGTAATTAATTTTCAGTTTCGCACTTTCTTTTCTTACTTTTCAGTTTTTACTTTCCGCGATTTACTTTTACGCACAGTACTTTTCTTTCTTTAATTTTTCAGTTTTTACTTTTCAGTAATGAGGAGGTAATTTCCCAAGCTAGGGTGAAAGGTAATTCTTTTACTATTACTATTTAGATTAATCTCCCTTAAAAATAATATATTCACTATTTAAATACTGATTAATAAAGGATACCGCTATATTGGTCGGTTGGCAATTCAATTTAATCTGGTTTAAACCTGACTAATCAAGGATACCGCCAGATTGGTCGGTTGGTAAATTTATTTTGGTACCGCCTTTATGGCTGGATTATGGACAATATTACCGCCTATATGGCTGGTTGGACTTAATTTGACTTAATCAGGATACCGCCAGATTGGTCGGTTGGTAAAATAATATCACAAGTTTATATATTATTTTATGGGAGATATCTAAATTAGTAGTAGTAAAAGTAATTCCTTTTACCTAGCATTTTATTTTATTGTAATTTACTTTTCAGCTTTTACTTTACCGCAATTACTTTCAAGCATTTTCATTTTATGTCTTCTACTTTTAAGTTTTTATTAGCCCTAGTTATGTGTGGTAATTAATTAGTTATCTGGGGTTGTGATGAAATCCAATATCACCGTTTTATAAGGGTTAGATTATAGCTTGGGTAATATAAAGATTTATTATTGTGTCTTAAACTTAATGCTTTTTCATTAACTGGCCATTAATAAAATTGATCTGGTAATCTAAAATGAACTAGACATAGGGATTTTAGGTTTCAGCCTTAGACTCAATAGCCCACGATCTTCCTTGAGATAGATAACCCTTTAATAGATTTCCTTACAGGATAGGAATATACCTGTTGGGCGGGGGTAGCCATAATTGGAACTTAAACTTAATGAATCCAGATAATTTGGTTGACATAGACATATGGTTCAATTGGGTTAAACTGGGTATTTGTGTCTGACCATCGACAGAGGCTTACACATAATTTAGTGTTCCAGGTTAATAAATCAATATATTACCCAACTTTAAGATAACCACTTCATCTTTAAAATGATATTGGAAGAAATCACAACCCTAGATAGTTTTTAATATTGAATTTTCTTAAAACCTATTTTCGACAATTTTATTTACTTGCTTTTAAATTTAGAATCGTCACCATTTCAAATCAATCAATCACTTGTTAGATATTAGTAATCATTTGACCTCATAAAATTAATAGTTTAGATATTAAGTCCTCGTGGGATCGATATTTTTATACTACTTGAACGATACGTGCGCCTTGCGTTATACGTGTGTGTTTACGCCGGTCAGCATGGGCTTAGTAGGTTGGATTAAAGGTCCTCTATTTGGAGGGATAAAAAACCTACGGTTTACCTTTACCACGATACTTCGCCGCACCTTTTATTTCATTATTTGATTTTCTTTGTATGTCATCTCTTCTTCTTGCATAATCATGCACCATGTTGTATCGCGCATGGGCAAATCAAGTTGGATTAAAGGTCCTCCACTTTGAGGGATAGAAAGACTACGGGCTACCTTTGCCACGATGTTTTGCCGCGCCGGACAAAGTGCATTCGATTGAATGTGAGATACGTTCAATCGGACACTTGAAATCTTATATAGATGTGGGCATATGTCGCATCTCTTTTCTTTCACTTCCATTATTTATCTTTCAAATCGCATCATGGCACGTTTATTTTGATGTACAATTGCCTCTTTGGTTATTTCTTTGCATTATATACCTAATTGTTTCTCTTTATTACGTATGATTGCGCAACTACCATTTGTTTGCATTTCTGTGTCCATGAATGTAATGTTCTTATGACATGGTATGCTTGCCGTATTTCAATTTATCTTTATGCATGCAAATTCGGACATAGATTATATGCAAATAGGTTGTATGCAAATTTAGACATAGATTGTATGCAAATAGGTTGTATGCAAATTTGGACATACATTATATGCAAATAGGTTGTATGCAATATGAAAATGTGTTACATGTGAACTTAGATGAACTTTTGATTTATGCATGCGAACTGATGAGTAAATTATCCTTGGAAATATATGTTGCTTAGGCTTGGTTAGATTATTGCACAAATCATTTCATTACAAGTGGCATAAGTAAGGGACCATTCTGAACCCAACGGTTTGAGGTCTTCCCTTGCGAGGGGTGAGTGTGACCTTAAATCATTTTCCCGGTCCATTATTCTCTGGTTTAGTCCCTCGCGGGCTACTCCGTACTCCTAACTAGGCCGCGAGCCTAGAACAGCATGCGTCGCCCAGTTTCTGTGTCCTACAAGTATCACATATACATCCGGTATGGATAAATTTCTATCAACTACACCCTCACTGCTTTGGCAAGATCTCGGATGCATCCATAGAACAAATATCCACAAACAGTATTGACATGACGGACCAAGAAATATACATCCAATACATATTACTATAAAACCTTATTATTTAGGGATTTTTCCGCAAAGATGTTACACATTTAATTTAATCAATTTAAATTAAATACAAGCATGTATAAGTAATAACATAATTAAACATTGAAGTTAAAGCCATATTAATATTATGTGTTCAGGTTCAGACCTGCTCTGATACCAATTTTGTTGGGGTTTTGGGTGGCAATTCGGGTAAACGCAACGTAACGCGGAAAATCAAAATTTTCGGATTTCAATAATTTTTCTTGGGTATATTTTAATTACTCAATACTTAAAAACTGAAATTTTTACCCAAAAATCGGATTTTTTAGTAATTGCCGTTTAGCCCCAAAACTCTATATTTTTGTCATTTTACTCCTAAATTGTCAAATACAATTCTAATTGATTTCAAATCAATCCTAAAATGATTTATACATGTCTAATACATGAAAATATAATTTGCAACTCAAAGAAACTGATTTTCCAGAAATTGTCGAATGGAACCAGGTCCAGCATCAAAACGAAACCTAAAATAAACATCACATATCAAAATGACCTCAGGTCCACACCAAACACATCAAAATCAACACCTAATGGCTCCATGCCAATATCATCTATCAACACTCAAGGGCTTTGTGCCCACAACATCATAAGCAATCAAAACATTTACTTAATACAAACAGTGTGCTCAGCACGACAAACAAAACAATAACCAAATATCCTAACCTTCTAAGACTTCTCCCATGACACTTGCAAGGGTGACTGCAGCTTGGGTAATCTGCATCTCGAGCATGACTTTCAAAGCTGAAGTGGTTGACCCATCTGGTAACCAACCTGCAAAACTAGCAAACTGGTTTGGTGTGAGTTATAAAAACTCAGTAAGTAACCATGCTAGTACTACAACAAAATATATAAGTCAATCACATTAGAAGTTTTTCAGAATTATCAAGTTATTACGAGTTTTAGAATTATCAGCTTTCTATTATCATTTATACTTTACCCATGTCAAATTTTCATATTTATATATTTATATGTTGTCAATATAATGGCCAGACATTCAAAGCACACAAAACATGGATTTGAAATCACAAAGTACATCATATAACATCGAAATAATTTCAGTGTTGAAGCATGAAGTCACATATTAATACTTATCACAAGTAAACATCTTTGAAATATCATCAAATCGGTAAATCTAACAATCTTTATTCTATTTGGTTACAAACTATCTTTAATACCAAAATAACTTACTTCAATACCAAAATAATCTTTCTTTAACCTTCTTTAACCACGATAACCTTACAATAGCTTAACACTTGGGGTTCATATGCATTCACACATACCGTAGCACACTTCTTATATACACATGTAAATGCAATTTCAAAATTCTTACACATATACGTACATACGAATACAACTTAGCAAATACGCTTTATAACCTATGATAATCACATGGGTTTCAAATCATCCATTCATTTCACATAAACATACATGATCCATACATATCACGAACATTGTCATACACATACATACACTCAGACATATTTACAAACATCATGCAACCAACCACGAATCACACATAACAATCGGTACATCAAAAATCACATCATCCAATAATACATACATACGGTACGAGACTCATTACCTATTTTAGAATAGGTATGAGATGAATTTCATCCGAACGGATCCCTAACCAACTCGACTACTACACTACGAGATTATCAACCAATTAAACACACATATACACACATATCACGTGACACAAACTCATCAAATGATTCCACACACACAAGCATATACATGTCAAACATTGATTATCATCTGACGCACCCCTCTAGCTGGTCGTGCCTGCTGGCGTTGGCCTGCAGGCCACCGATGTGACCAGGTTTAACAAAAGGTGGATTTTGGGGATGAGCGGTCGTGTGTGGAAGTTTGATATGTTTTCAAATTTTCGCAAATAAGAGAAACTTCAAGGTATTTATAGAAAAAATTTCTGAAAATTACGTTTCGACCCCACCGAAATTACAATTAGGCCTCTATCATGGGGTTTCCTCGAAAATTTATATTTTTGAAGCCTTTATGATGTAAATTTCAAAAAACTGTTCAATATAAAAGTTGTTCGTCTCAGAAAAAAGAGTCTGATGGTTTAAGAATCAACTCAATCGGAGTTCGTTTGCTATTTTATAGTCGAAACAAGAAACTTTTACGCGTATAACGATATAAATAGAAATCGCGTAACTAATTCTCAAAACCACTCGTTTTCCAACGCGAGAAACTTCACTTAAAAATATTCCAACTTATTTCCCAAAACATAAAGTCTTATTTTCGAATATCATTCAGTTTCAAATTCTAAATTTCAATTCGGAAATCTTTCAGAATCGTTCCGAAAAATATTCGGGATATTACAGGTTAATTTTAGATAATTTAATAGATGTATTTTTATTTTAATATGATAGTCTAATATTTTTATTGTTATAATATAATTCTTATAAAATTATAATATATATTTTTATTGTAATATGATTTTTATTTAATAGATTTATTAATTTAATTTTATAACTTTAATATGAAGCCGCCACGTGACGCAATGAGGATATATTTGTGTGTGTGTGTTTTTGTTAATACATTTATTGTGTATTTTTTTTTTTTTTACGTTTTTAATATGTATACGGTATGCTACTATTAATTTATTTCATTGATTAATGGATAAGATTATCTGTAATGATGCGTACAAATATATATTTTAATTAAATGAAGGAAAGAAATAAATAGATCAATAATATAGCTTAATTAGAAAAAAAAAAAAAAAAGTTCTCATTTTCAATAGCAAGAAAAATATGTTGTTCTAAGTTACTCCGGCATATTTTAGTTGTCATAAAAGTTTGTTACAACGGAGAGTATTAAATGCCGTTGAAGTAATTAATTACGGTATATTTTTTTCGTCTTGTAATATATTTAACGGTAAAATTGACGGCAATAAAATTATGTCGTTAAAAGTATATCACTTTTCACGGCTAGTGGATTAACGATATGTCAATTTATGCCGTCTTAATCATTTAACGACATATATTAGAAGTCGTAGAAAGTCAATTTTATTGTAATGACATGTCATTTGGTTGGATTCTATTGGTACTCAAATAGATAAAATCTACGTGGTAATATTTACGAAAACTCAAGGATATAATAAATCATGTCTCTTTTTTGAAGTGAGTGAACAAATAATCCTCTTTCATGAAATGAATGAACATTAATTAAATATTGACATTTACATATCCCCACAAGTAAAGTGAGTGAGTAAGATCAAATATTCCCTCGCGAAGTGAGTGAGCTGACATGTCCTTAGCAAGGTGAACGAGCAAGACCACACGTTACCAAATCCTTTCAAGTCCCCTCGCGAGATGAGTGAGTGTGGATGCTGAATTTCGGCCGAGATCCACAATCAAGAATTTGTAGGTTGGGGGCACTAGCGATCTTGCAAAACAAATGTAGAGTGAGCGGAAGTAGACTATCCACCGGTGTGGTGGGTGCCGGGGGCACTCCGACGCTCAAGTCAGTAGAGTATGAGATGAGCAGTAAAAATGTGAAAGCAAGGTTTGATGTTACCTTGAACTCTTTGGGTTGCCGTGAGGGCGGTGGTAAGTGTATAAGGGGGATGGAGAGCTCTGAGAGAGCTAGTGTCAGAGAGCAGAGGCTTGTAAGAAAGAAGTGAAGCCTGAATCGAAGAACTCTCAGTTGAATGCCCTTTTATATATCTGAAAAGAGATTACTTCGTAGCTGTGATAAAAGCTGGCAACGGGCCTACAACATGCTGACATTTCTGGCAAAGGAGCCCACAACGTGCCTTGGATTCAACTTTCGGCGCTGGAAGAATATTTGCATGTGTTTGTGCTTAGAAAAAGAGGGAAACAGTTGGTATATAATGAGATAGAATTGTCTTGAAACTATTGGTCTAATTAGAGTCCAATAATTTTGGGTCTTGCATACTGTTGGGTTTAAGACGAAAAGACAATTTTACCCTTGGGTTAAAATTTGGCCCCTTACAGTTTGTTCCCTACTCTTTAAGTTAAAGAGTCTTTGACTTGAAGAGTAATATGTCGAGTGTATCATCAGAGATTTGATCCTGATACTAGATGTCTTCTATGTCTTCTGAAGTAGCTGAAGTTTAAAACTTCAACTTAACTCTACAAGAAACATAGAATGTTCCTAGTCGACTGGACCTGATGAAGGTCAGGATAATCCCCATACTACGGGTCCAAAGACCAGGGGAGTTTTCAATGTCGTCTGGACCAGATGAAGGCCAGGTCTTGAACTTGACTCCATATGAGTCATGGGGATTGTTCCCAGTCGACTGAACCATATGAAGGTCAGGATAATCCCCATACTACGGGTCCAAAGACCAGGGGAGTTTTCAATGTCGGCTGGACCAGATGAAGGCCAGGTCTTGAACTTGACTCCATATGAGTCATGGGGATTGTTCCCAGTCGACTGAACCAAATGAAGGTCAGGATAATCCCCATACTATGGGTCAAAGGACCAGAGGAGTCTACAATGTCTTATGGACCAGATGAAGGCCAGGTCTTCAACTTGACTCTACATGAGCCATGGGGAATGTTCCCAGTTGACTGAACCAGATGAAGATTCAGGTCTTCCATTTGACTCTACATGAGGCATGGGGAATGTTCCCAGTCGACTGAACCAGATGAAGGTCGGGATAATCCTCATACTACGGGTCAAAGGACCAGGGGAGTTTTCAATGTCGTCTGGACCAGATGAAAGTTAGGATAATCCTCATACTACAGACTAGATGGTGTCGACTGGGATCATCAATTGGGATCAATGTTACGCCCCAAGCTACACGTTGAGATGTTAACTAAGTAATTCTTAATTAGTCTCAAGTCAATGAGGTGTTATGTCGACTGGGTTTTTCTTTAAGCCCCGAGCTACACATGTAGATGTCAAATAAGACACATATCAAGCATCAAGTCATACACGCATAAGATCCACAACAAGTCCCAAGCTACACATGTAGACGTCGATTGGGACAGACACCAAGCATCAAGCCATACATGCATAAGATCCACAACAAGTCCCAAGCTACACATGTAGATGTCGATTGGGACAAACACCAAGCATCAAGCCATACATGCATAAGATCCACAACAAGTCCCAAGCTACACATGTAGATGTCGATTGGGACAAATTGACTTGATGAAAGTCCACGACACTATGGTCGAATGGAACTGACAAAGGTCCATGAGACACGGTCGAATGAAACTAATGCATGTCTATAAGAATCACCACTACTAGACTTGATGAATGTCCAAAAGAATTTTCATACTACCTAACTTGATAAAAGGTTGGTTGATTGGACCTAAGGGAGATTGAATGAAGTTCTTTAATCTACTAGACATGATAAAAGATTCTTTATGTAGTATGGAGTTGGCAATATTAAATCAATGTAGCATGAAGATGACGACTAACCTTTGACTTAGTCTGGAGGAGTTGATAATCATTCCAAGTAGTCTAAGAGAGATGAGAGTTTTCCATGTAGCATGAAGTTGATGGCCATTCACCTCATTGTATGACAATCTTTCCAAGTCTCTGAGCTAAAAAGTGTGTTCAATAAATTAAATTCACAAAGCTTGAGCCATTGTAGCATGCAACCCACGTGCATGATCAAAATGTGTCAGAACTCATACGCCGAAAAGAGGCAAGAAGCCATGCACCACGTAAAGGACGCACATCAAGGAAATGAGCTCAAACGCCAACAGCCCACTCACGCCTTCCAAGCCCACAAGTAGGAGGCCTACGCCATAAAAGGCTTATTCCCCACACCAGCATGAAACTAGTTGGCACAAGAGAAAGTACACTGCAAAGTGTTTGCCTCGAGTCAATAAACAACCACGAAAATGTCACGCGAAAGCATCCCAGAGCATGGAGCAATTCAAACTTCACAAGTTAGAAATCATGTCTTTCACGCGGGATCGATTCATGCTACATGCAAGCAGTTGCCCATGGGATGGTTTGTGAATGAGATGTATTATTTCCTTTGTTCTTGTCTGATTGTTTTCCAAGATTAGAGTATCTTGTAATGTCAAATAGAAGCTGCTCGCGTTATTGTAGAATGAAGGTTTTGTCAAATGAGATAGTTTGATCAAATCATTGGGCTAGATGCTGGTCATTCTATTGATGTTGAATGGAACCATGTGATGTGATTTATGCTTGTCGTCTGGAAGAAAGGACGAGCTTCATTCGACGAATTGCAGCAACAGGACCTATGACACATGTGAATCCATTCGCCTAGATTTGTCATATCGAATGAGACCCTTTCGCCTTATGCTAAGTCTTGGATGCATACTGGAGGCAAGTTATTTCATGCTACACTTGCGCGGGCGTTTGATGAGTTGTCAAATTTGGTTTAGGATGCTCAGTGGTTGTGGACAATTAGCTTTGACGTTTGAGAGTTGCTGGGCTTTTTTGTGCTGTCGTTTGGGCCAATTAAGCCTTTCACGGCCAGTATTTATGTTATATCCTTCTTTATTTTGTTTTGTTTGTATTGTCTTGTGTGAATGGGCTTCATGGTTTGTTTTGGATTATTGGGCTAGGCTTGATACCATGAGGGATTTGTTGGTTCAGTTTGTGAATTGTCCCTCGGCTTTCGCTTGGGCTGAGTTTGATAACCTTCATTTTTGGCCGCCTAGGCTATTGCGTTGTGGCTTCAAGCATGTGATCAATAACTTGTTTAGAACCAAGTGGCTGACTTTTGTAAGTGGGCTTGGCTGGGATTTTGGTTTGCAACCGGTTGCTTCTGGTGCATTCAAGTGCAGGCTAGCTTGGATTTTATGGACTGATTTCGGTCTCACGACATCTGAAGTATGTTGATTGGGCAGAGTTGGCTGGTTTAATTTACTTTCATGCGACAACTTATAGAGGGAAGCTCAATTAAACTTTACTTTCATGTTTTTCATGCGACAGCTTATATGTTAGTGGGCCATCAAAAGTTCTTATTTATGTATGGGAAATGACAAGCGCGTGAGCAGTGGACTTTAAAGTTAGCTTTTCACTTGATTTTGTTTTCTTCTGTTATTGCATGTGTCAGTGTGGTTGGTTTGGAGGGGATTACTTTCCCAGGCGATGTGGGACTCTACTTTTGTATGAGAGGCTATAGTTTTTTTTTTTTTGGTAGTATGGCAGTATGAGGAAAGATGGCTTGCGGCAGCATCTTCGTGGGCCATCTGCGAGTGGGCAACGTTTCCTTGTGAGTGATTTGCTTGAAAGTAACTTCCCAAGCGATGTGGGACAATATTTTTGCATGGGAGGTTTGGGCTTTTTATAGTGTGGCAGTGTGACATGCATGTAGCAATAAGACTTAGTAGTTTTGTGTCCTCTTTCTTCTCGTTTAAGCTTCATCCATGAATTGAAGAATCTGCAGCTCGAGCTAAGGATCATGTGCTCGCAAGAACTTTCATTCCTCAGTTTTCTCAACAGCCTTCAAACGGCTGCAAACAAACTTCATGCACATGAGGTGAGGATCTGATACACCGCATAGCCTGACAAGTTGAAGTAATGAGCTTTTCATTCTTAGCTTACGTGAATCACATGGGAAGTATACTGCGCATGTGGTGGTGTAGGCCATTTTTCGTGTATGTTAGTCGGGTCATGCTTGGTTTGTCTCATTCTGCATGAAGAGTGTAGTGTGGGTTTTTCAATGTGATGGGTGATGAGCTTACATCTTTTGTAGGCGCATGATGTTTATGCATATAGGATGGTCCGTGAAGAATGGAATAAAGAGTGGTATTATTTTCGCTGTACTTATCTTGTAGTGTCGAATGGGACCCGGTCATTTTAAATAAAGTTGGATCCCATGTAACTTGGCCTATGCATGGTGTTTTGTCCAATGGACCACTTATTCTTTGCATGTGGCTTTGTCGAGTGAACCCCACAATCAACTCTTCTTTGAATGTAGTTTTACAAAAAATGATCTGGCGGGTGGTATTCTATCACGTCTTTGGGAGCTGATGATTTATAGGGAAAAAATGTTGTGATGTTATCTCGAATCGGCTTTTTCTTTTTGACTCCAGGTAGACTGGAAAGAATTACTCAACATTTCATTTCATATGGAAGATGTGACTTGTTGTGATAGGTCGGCTGGAGAAATGTGATAGTTTTTTTTTTGTGATTAAATGGATTGTCAATTGATGGTTGAATTTCATCAAAATGACTTGTAGCCTCACGCCTTTGAGTGGCTGAAGAAAGAATTATGTTCCAGTTTTCATCTTCCATTGATTATAATTGTTTTGTAGAGTGGCTATGTGTGCCACCGCAGGGTCTGGCATCTGGTTGTGAGGATTGTAGTCTGAGAAGATATTTGTTTGCTATGAATCGCTAAGGCCCCACGGTGGGCGCCAAATTGTGGATGCTGGATTTCGGCCGAGGTCCACAATCGAGAATTTGTAGGTTGGGGGCACTAGCGATCCTGCAAAACAAATGTAGAGTGAGCGGGAGTAGACTACCCACCGGTGTGGTGGGTGCCGGGGGCACTCCGACGCTCAAGTCAGTAGAGTATGAGATGAGCAGTAAAAATGTGAAAGCAAGGTTTGATGTTACCTTGAACTCTTTGGGTTGCCGTGAGGGCGGTGGTAAGTTTATAAGGGGGATGGAGAGCTCTGAGAGAGCTAGTGTCAGAGAGTAGAGGCTTGTAAGAAAGAAGTGAAGCCTGAATTGAAGAACTCTCAGTTGAATGCCCTTTTATATATCTGAAAAGAGATTACATCGTAACTGTGATAAAAGCTGGCAACGGGCCTACAACATGCTGACATTTCTGGCAAAGGAGCCCACAACGTGCCTTGGATTCAACTTTCGGCGCTGGAAGAATATTTGCATGTGTTTGTGCTTAGAAAAAGAGGGAAGCAGTTGGTATATAATGAGATAGAATTGTCTTAAAGCTATTGGTCTAATTAGAGTCCAATAATTTTGGGTCTTGCATACTGTTTAGACCTTGCATATTGTTGGGTTTAAGACGAAAAGACGATTTTACCCTTGGGTCCAAATTTGGCCCCTACAGTGAGCAAGCCCCCTTGCGTGCTCATGAGACTAAGGCAAGAGCCCGTAGGTTAAGATGACAAGTCTCGTGAGATGAGTGTGCATGATTATCATTCTCATGAGACAAAGGTCAAGGCCCACAAATTAAGCTCACTTACGGTAGATGGTGATAAATTTGAACTCATCAATTCTATCCCAATCCTAAAAGGTGGATGATGATAGTTTGATTAAAATTTATTGTTATATGTCATCTGTAAAATGTTATAAAAAGTGTCTCTCCTAATTGAAAATGAAGGAATGACACAACTACTCTCGTAATCTTTGATGATAGTGAAGTGACTCATATTTTCTCTCATAAATATAAGCTAAAGTGTTAAACCACACAAGTTTTTATGGCAATTATTTTTACTATAAGTTTGGTTCAATGTGGGAATGAGTTTGAGATGAGGCTAACATGAGATTATTATGAAAGGAGAATATAGAGAGGACGAATGAGTTTAAAGGTAAGACATTTTATGTTTGGTTGAATGATAGAATGTGAAAATACCTACAAGTATATGAACAATCTATATCTAAGAGATTGTGAATTAGGTACTTCAAAAATAATACAGAATTAAAAATCTTTTCAATATTAAGCTACTTAGTTAGTAAATTTACCGATTATGCTTTTTTCAATTTCTACAATTAATATTTTCAATAATGAACAATAAATAAGTAAGATAAAAAAAATAGACAAATTGACACCAGATTTATAGTGGTTCGGCCAACTTCTTGCCTACGTCCACTACTCCAAGACACACTTGAAACTTTCCACTATGTAAAATGAATTCACATTTTACAACGAGAGTTTTCCGGGCCCACTCTTAACATTTACAATAAAGGTCAATCTTTTAATCTTTTACAATAAATTCTCTATTGAGAGTAATTACCACTCACATAAGGGAATCTCACACAAGTGTTTGATAATAAAAATTTTACTATAACAATTTGGATACTCACAAAATATTATAAGGAAGAATAAAATATGAGTATCTCAACCCAAATATATCAAGGCTAACTAACATGAATATGAAGATGAGATATGAGATTTTTCAAGTAAAAAGAATGCAAGATGTTGGAGATTTGAAAAACTCTAACTATTTAGGAACTTATAAAAGATTGCATAATTTTGAATGTGAGTGAATTTACCCCAAGTACAATTAAGCACACTAATTGAATGTGAAAATGTAAACAATGAGATTTTGATGTTGAGAGTTAAAGAATTAAGAAGATTTAAATCTTTATTTGATTTTTTCTTTGTAAGAATAATATTCAAAAATGAAAGTGATCTAAAAATCCAGACAGAGCATTTAAAATTTAGCAGGGCCTCAATTTATAGGTAAAAAACTAGACATACATGTTTCTATGTGCTGAGGTCAGTATGTTGTTCTGACAGTGAAAACAACTTCTGAAATATGATTGTTATTTTTGAAACATTACACAGTGACCGGTATGTCGGTCATTATGGGTTTGTCAACGGTATGCCGGTTACAGAGACTGGAAACTTCCATTCGAGTTGCGTTCGAACGAGGTTCGTTTGTGGCACGTTTATCATGCCGTTCGAATGAAATCGTCCAGAGACTTCACGTTCGAGTAGAGTTCGTCATTCCATTCAAACGCAAATGTCCAGATACCTTTTTATTCTTCCAGCCACCGATGTACCGGTATATGCACTTGACCCTAAATAATCTAGATACAAATGCATGAGTCCTAAGAGCTTTAAAATATTTGAATAAGAACTCACTTACATTGATTCTTAACTCTTAATC
The DNA here is from genome assembly GCA_019454045.1 of Zanthoxylum bungeanum. Classification (NCBI taxonomy): domain Eukaryota; kingdom Viridiplantae; phylum Streptophyta; class Magnoliopsida; order Sapindales; family Rutaceae; genus Zanthoxylum; species Zanthoxylum bungeanum. The sequence goes on along the minus strand of SKCR01014281.1, from coordinate 11,721 downwards.
ATCATCATTTATTTACATCTTACTTGGCCCTTTACTTTGGCATTTTCAACATCTTTTGGGCTCTTTATCATCTTTGCTCTCTCGATCACCTTCTAGCTCATTTTGACTCTTCATCAAGATTTTAGTTCTTTGGCTTCATCGAACTTGATTCGCTAATATGTAGACGTTTTGAAACCATCGAAACCAAGTCACTAAATTTGATTATCTTTTCCAAAGTCTTCATGTATTTGAGCTTCTTGTCTTTGAGTATTTTTGCTTCATTAGTGTCATCAAAATCTTGGTACCAATAGAATGAGCATGGTTTTGGGTAGATAAATTTGAAAAGTATATTAAATATCTTTTTTACCATTTTCTCAATAATTTGGAATATTAATTTGATTTTGAACAATATCATTATCAATACATAATATTATTTGTCATTGGTTTGGTAATTTGACTCACACATATCGTTAAAAAATCTCTCATAAGGCAACTAATGTTATAAAAATAATAATAAAAAATCCAGATAATATGTTATTATAATTAATTGATCAAACGACTAAAATAAATTATATCTGATGGTTAAAACTTAATTAAGTCAAGAGTTATTTGATAATTTTTAATAATTATATTATTCTCCTCAATATGGTAATAGCAATACCACTTATATAAAGATAATTGTTTATTGGCACATGAGGAGAATAAAAAATCGAAAATAACACTCATATACTTTTTAAAATTAACCAAATGAATAACTGAATATCTCATAAACTCATTCACTCGACTCATATTCTATTCCCTCCAGCCATATCATTCCGTATTCATTAGTTTTCTAGTTAATCGAATTTCTACGTCAACAATTCCATTCACAACCCTTTAGGTGTGGTAGTTTTCGGCCCAGGTCGTCACGTTAGGCTTCAGTCCGGCCCAGGCCTGTGTCAGCAATGCGAAACGACGTAGTTTCTCCAAAACGTTCTGGCTCGATTCTTCGAAGTGGGAGAGTTGATATTGAAACTCCAATAGACTCAACCAAAAACAAATCTGTAAATCTTCAAACAGCTTCAAAGCTCTCACACTCATAATCAAAATGCCTAAAAACTTACTTAAAATTACTAATCTGCTGCTCCACTTTACAATCCTAGCACTCTCATCGCGATCCGCCACATCGTCACCGTACGATCATCGCTACAATGCAGGAGATCCCGTCCCCTTATTCGTCAACAAAGTGGGACCCCTCTTTAATCCCAGGTCACCTTCTTCACATCACACCGTCAAATTGTTTTCATCATCGTGATTAATTTCAATTACAGATCAATCAATCATGTAAAAAAAAAAATTAATTTAATTTTGTTGTTGCTTAATTTCTTACAGTGAGACGTATCGATATTATGACTTGCCATTTTGCCGCTCAGGTTAGCCTTTAGGTATAGAGAAACAAGTTTATTGTTAAATAATTTTTTGAAAAATTGGATTTTTAATAATTTTTATTAGGTGATTTTATGTACAGTTAGGTGCGGCAGTGTAAAAATTTGAAATTGAACTGGTATTCAATTATTTGTCTACTGCTGTCATTGAGAAAATTTTAACTTGCAGAGTCGATAATATGGAAGAAGGAGTCTCTTGGGGAAGTGCTGAATGGTGATCGTCTGGCGAGTGCTTTATATGAGGTGAAATTTTTGGAAGACAATTCTGGGGTTACCTTGTGTTCAAAGAAGCTTAAGGTTGATGAAGTTGCGAAATTTAGAAAGGCTGTTGTTGATGATTTTTATTTCCAAATGTACTATGATGATCTCCCATTTTGGGGTTATATTGGGAAAATTGAAGATGAGAGTTGGACGATTGGTGAGAACGGGAACAAGTATTATCTATTTACACATGTGCAGTTTCATGCTTCATATAACGGCAACCAGGTTATAGAGATGCATGCTTTTAGTGATCCAACTCATGTTGTGGATATAACGAATGATGTTGAAATCAATGTTAAGTTCACTTATTCAATCGTCTGGAGTGCAACCTCAGCTCAGTTTAAAACCAGGATGGACAAGTATTCAAGAGCTTCATCACTGCCAACCCATCAGAAGATTCATTGGTTCTCATTTATCAACTCAATTGTCATCGTTTTGCTTTTGATGGGATTGCTTCTTTTGCTTTTTATGCGGCGTCTGAAGAGTGATCTGAGGAAGTAATACACTGTATATATTATTGTTATTAGTGTACTCCAGTGCACTCTGTTGCATTTTATGTCTATTGTTGACCTAATGTATTCTTCCTATGCATTGCAGATGCTCTAGTGGAGATGAAGAAGAAGATAAGGAGGTGGGTTGGAAATATATTCATGGTGATGTGTTCAGATATCCTCAAAACATTTCCTTGTTCTCTGCTGTCTTGGGTGTGGGTAATCAACTGCTGACCATGTAACTTCTTGAAACCATTATTCTCCATTATAATTAGCTGTAATTTCCATAGCTCTATATATTCCTCCGTAGTCTTATACTTTTCTATGTTTCCTTACCTTTCAGTCCAGCTTATAGATTCCAAGTTCTATGCATAAATTGATAGATAACGTTTTTTTTTCTGCTTTCATTTTCTTTACTGATAATTATCAGCATAGTTTTGGCATGCCAAATTAGTTTGATATCTGAGACGATTATCATACTCTCAAGAATATCTGATGAGTTTGGAAACCTAAATGTTTTCTGAAGGGTGGTTTCTTATCTTTAAGTAGCTTTGCCGTCCCTATAAACTTATTATGCATTATAGTAACTTTATGTGTTAAGTTTTACTAATTCTAATTTATTTCCTCAATATTTGAATATTTTTCCTATAGGGTTTGTTTCTTATTTGTACTGGCATTTCTTGGCATTCTTTATCCTTACAATCGCGGACTACTGAGCACTTCTCTTGTCATTTTATACTCTCTGACAATGGTGGCTGCTGGATACATTACTTCTTCTTTCCACAATCAGTTTTCTGATGCTGGATGGGTAATCCCTTCATTATAATTTTCAAGTATTTAATTCTTTGACAAATTATTTTTGTTCACCCCGAGTCCCCGAGTAATATAAGCAACGGAATTTTTCAGGAAAGGAGTGTTTTTCTGGCTGGGATTTTGTACCTGGGCCCGTTGTTTGTTACAGTGCTTATCCTTAACACAGTTGCTGTATCTTATGGAGCTACGGCTGCACTTCCATTTGGAACCTTTGTAGTGATTGTTTTCATTTACATATTTGTTGCTGTCCCATTGCTTGCTTTGGGAGGGAGAATTGGGTACTGTTTTAGGTCTGAATTTCAAGCACCTAGCGCTGTAAACAGATACCATAGAGAGATTCCTCCATTGACTTGGTATCAAAAAACACCATGTCAGATGTTTCTTGTGGGTCTCTTATCTTTTAGTGCAATTGCCACTGAGTTACATCACTTTTATGCAAGCTTGTGGGGCTACAAAATATTTACTCTTCCTGGCATCTTGTTTGTCACGCTCATCATCCTCATCATGCTTACTGCTATTTTGAGCGTCGGTTTGACATACATTCAACTGTCTGTGGAGGACCATGAATGGTGGTGGAGGTATGAATTTTGTAACATTTACGAATGCATGTTCACACACCTTCACAAGTTTGCATTTAGGTAGGTATGAGTGCTTGTTTGTTCCAGATGTTACTGACTTGTATTTTCAGCACCTTTATCAGACTCTGACAGCTATGAGAGTCAATGTGCAATTTTTAATCAATTCGATTCAAGCTTAAAATAAAATCATAATTGTACATCCTTAGGGCGGGATAAATATTTAAATAAATTGGTTATAATTCGAAGATTGAATGTATTGTCCATGATAAACTATGCATATTGGCAGATATTAGATATAAGTGGTCTAAAACTTTCTTCAGGCTTCTGTTTGTTCTTGAAGTTATTCCCCTAATGATTTAAATGGACTCCATGGTTACCTAATAAATATGAAGCAGTTATTTAAAATTTTCAACAAAGGTCCTAATGGTGAACACTATATAATAAATATACATAATCAGTTGGTAAAGTAACGATTTCCCATGATTTTTATGTCATTATGTTGATTTCCTTCGTTATGAAAACATGTGCATGATCTTTCTCTCTCTCCCTTCTTTTGTATCTTTGATGCAGATCTGTCTTCCGTGGGGGATCGACTGCCATTTTTATGTTTGCCTACAGCATCTACTTCTATATCAGGTCAAATATGAGTGGTTTCTTGCAGCTATCTTTCTTTCTTGGCTATAATGCAGCCATATGCTATGCTTTATTTCTGATTCTCGGTGCAATCAGTTTTCGTGCTTCAATGATATTCGTTCGACGCATTTACCGTGCTGTTAAAAGTGAATAGGATGGAAATGAATTTCACTGGTAAAGTTTCATCTTTGTCTCATTCCTTCCCGATTCCTCCACCCACATCACGAAAAGGAAGAGGGGAATCAACTGAGACTTACATCTATGAATTTTCCCCCTCATCGAGGAGATTGAAATCGATTCACAAAGCATGACTCTGAATCGTTTCTTTAGGAGATAAATCTTTCTGTCACAGAGATTTTATGCACTTACGAACACATGGAGGTATATTTGATTACGAAATGACTTTAGAACAGGTTAATGCATTGAAAATGTGCATACATACGCTTATGTTATCTTGCTAGAATTGAGAATTTAATGTTTGTTTTTTCTTGTTTTGTTAGTTTCATGGGAGAGACACAGAAGAGTACAATCCAACATTATTGAAATTTGGCTTCTTATTTTTCCTCTCACTTCTCAAATTAGGGGATAGTATGTCAAATATGTCAATCATAAATGACAAGTTATGTTAGCTAGCTAGCATGAATGAGCTTTCTCAAGAACAAATAATAGATTTTAATCACATTTCATTCTACTTACTGCGTAAGCTATAGATTAATTTAAGTATGATTTTGAACATCGTAATACAACTTAATTACAAAGATATGATATTTAATTGTCACTATTTAAACTTGGAAAATTTTGATTGATAGTTCAAATCCAGAAGATGTATAACTGAGAATCTAGGTTCAAGTTTAAGTTTATTTACTGATATAATAAAAGATTAAGATCTTAAACATGTTAATAACATTAGAATATTAATTAACTATTAATAAAAAAATTTTAAAAAAAATGCTTACCAGTGGGTGAGATTTCTCATCCCATCCAAGCATTTATAAATATTTAAAAATGCAAATCAACGGAGATTTCGAGGTATTAAAAACAAATTAAAAACAAATATGATTGAAGAAAAATATGAAAAACTTAAACAAGTAATTTTATTATTTTTATATATACCAAAAATCAGTCACCTTCATATTTAAAATTTAAATTTTAAAAATGAAAACACAATACCAAAATTTATATAGCATTTCTTCATTATTTTTTTACTTTTTTGGACTAAAATGCTAATCGGGTAAAATTCAAGGCCCGGCCCAGCCCACCTAAAAAAGCTTTTAGGGTTTATCGGTTCCCATCGAGTAGTCTTATTATATAGAAGGCAGTGCTCAGCCGTTTACTTCTGTCTTTCGGGTTTGATTCTTAGATTCTGGTTAGTACTCTCGCCGTCTGTTTTCATTTGTAAATTTGTTTGTTTAATTTTAGATCCGTACTGATTTTATTTATTTACTGATTTATTTTTTTCATTTCCTCAGAAGAAAAAATCAGTGAAGGAGTCTAGCGATTCAATCATGAGGTATGTTAATTCTTAGCGTTTTTATTTTTAATTTCGTTTATGAAAAAAAATAATAATGTGTTGTTTCTTTAGTCGTGATTTAATTTATTCAATTTGATTACACACGTTGCAAGTTCAAAGCTTGAATTTTAGGATTGGTGACTTCTTAGTAATTTAATGAAAGATTTTGTTGATTACTGATATGTAGAATTGGTGTTAAGTTTCAATTTGATTGGTTTATTTTGTTGGTATTTTGTTGGAATTGTTTTTCTGTGATCAATCATAGTGTTTTGAATATATGTTGTACTGCAGTAAGCTTCAGAGTGATGCACTAAGAGAGGCTATCTCTACTATTGTGCAATACTCCAAAGAGACGAAGAAGAGGAACTTCACTGAGACCATTGAACTCCAGATTGGCCTGAAGAACTATGATCCACAAAAGGACAAGCGTTTCAGTGGTTCCGTGAAATTGCCCCACATTCCTCGTCCCAAGATGAAGGTCTGCATGCTTGGTGATGCTCAACATGTTGAAGAGGTATATATATAGCAGCACAACAATTGCACTGTTTATAGCTTCAAATTTAACTATGGCAATGAATTATCTAGAGATGCTTTTGTTTCAAGTTTTTGACTTAGATATTGAAATGTTTAAATGTTATTTGCTGTAGTGGTTTTCCCTGAATGTCTACTTATTTTTCTGTGTTTAAAATATGATTTTTTTTAATTATCTAGAGATGATTTTTTTTTTCCAAGGGGAGTGAGATAGGATTTTTCTCCCAAACAATATATCTTATCTTTATCCAACTTCATGTGACCTCTCTCTATACATTTAGGAGTAAGCTAAGATGTTCTTTGCACAAACTTACGCTTTTAACTCATTTATTTAATATTATCTATTTTCAAAATGAATTTGTAATAGATATATAATTTTTTATATTAGGTAGGAGGTGTATAGGATGATTGTTGGAACAAAACCTCCTATATACCTACCTAAATTAGAAGTGATATAATTTTTAGATAAATTCTTAAGGTATTTGTCTAAGATACGTGTTTGCTGTTGATTATTTCACTAATTTTATTTAATTTGTCTTGTAGGCCGAGAAGATTGGTTTGGACTACATGGATGTTGAAGGATTGAAGAAGTTGAACAAAAACAAAAAACTAGTGAAGAAACTAGCAAAGAAATACCATGCTTTCTTGGCATCAGAATCTGTCATCAAGCAGATTCCTCGTTTGTTGGGTCCTGGTCTCAACAAGGCAGGCAAGTATACTACACAAGCGTGTTGAATCATTTATTTTCCGAAATTCTTTAGCAGAGATTATATATTATTACAGGAGGATTTATTCACTTGGAAGTGTTTCTTGCAAAATAATTGATGATTTTCATATACTAGTTGTGGAAACGTTTGTGAGCTTCTGACTCATGGGCAGACAGCATTGGTTGAATGGGTTTCCATAGATATTGTATTTTGTTATATATGTCTTGCATCTCACTCTACCTGGTTCGTATCTTGATGCAGGGAAGTTCCCCACCCTTGTTTCCCACCAAGATTCCCTGGAGTCCAAAGTCAATGAAACAAAGGCAACAGTGAAGTTTCAATTGAAGAAGGTGCTTTGCATGGGCGTTGCTGTTGGAAACCTTTCAATGGAGGAGAAGCAGATCTTCCAAAACGTCCAAATGAGTGTTAATTTCTTAGTATCTTTGTTGAAGAAAAATTGGCAGAATGTAAGTTACTTACTACCTCTGTTTTTAAACTAGCGGGTTCTGTAGTCTATTTTGGCAATTCTAGTTTGGTAATATTTTCACTCTTCTTCATTTCACTTGTTGCACTTTGGAGATGAATTTGTTAAACCTCCTCACCTAGTCACCTTCCCTTCCCATATAGCTAACTCCATGAGATACTCGTACACAGAAATCTTAATAACCATACCATCTCTTATTTTTCCTCCATATTGGTTTATATATCTGATGTTTTCCTCCAATAGATAAAATAAAACACTGAACTGACTTGGCCATTTAAATATTAAATGTTGTCAGTTCTGTTAATATAATTCAGACTGTTTTTCTTCCTTTAGTTAAATAGCCATCCGTTTAATCTTATATGGTCTTTTTTGGCATTTTTTATTTTTTTTTAGTTTTGCATGCATGAATTTTATCAACCATAGAATTCAGGATGGGGTCTGATCATTATCTTTTTTTGGTATCCATCACAGGTCAGGTGCCTCTATTTGAAGAGCACTATGGGCCCTTCAAATCGCATCTTCTAAGGAATTCTGCTTTATGTTGGAATTTTGTAGGGAATAGGAAAATATGGTTTGATCATATTATACACAGTTTCTTTATCTGTTTGTCGACTTTAATGCTCTAGTAATCTTACTATATGGTAGACTCGTCACTCGTATGAATGTTGTCGGACAGATGTTGAATTGAATCGTCATTGGTTTGAGCTCAAATTTTGGTTATCCGTTCACATTTGAGCTTTGTTCCTTTTAAGTTAGATGGTTCTGAGTGCTGAATGGAGTTGTGTTTGTTCAACGCTTGTTGATGTTATTGTTTCTTCATAGAATTTAACTTAAAATTGGAAAGAGCCTTGTTGTGATGGGAAGGTTATGAGGCTTATAGGTTCATGTCGGTAAGATTATGTACATATTAAATTTTGCTGAAAGTTCACTTTGGGGCGACATACCATCTTTTAGAAAATGGTGCAGTGTTATTTTACTGTCGTTGCTCTTTAAAGTGGGGCATGGCTATAGTGCTGGTGTTACCTATTGTTCGGTTGAGATTAAATATTAATTTTTAGTACATTGAGAAAAGGAAAAACCGGTTATTTGAAATTATAGTAACCTGAAATTTAGAATATTAAACATGAAAATACGTGACATTCTATATATGAAAATACGAGTCCTTAAATATGAATTGTCTTTTATAGAAGATTTGATTTGATATTATTGTCCATATGAAAATTTAATAAATTTAGTCATTAAATATAAAAAAATCAATCAATAAACGCGTAAATATGGTATTAACATGAATTTACCCTGAAATTATAAATTAGGCATTGAATTTGAAAAAATGTTTTCATGTGATTTTGACATTTCACATGTATGTATTTATGTTCATTTGAAATTTTTGGACATTAATATGAAACTTTGTATATTAAACCTGAAATTAGATCCAGTTACCGGTTTGGTTCTGAATCGGATTAGAACCATTCGGTTCTCGATTTCCCGCTTGTGGAACCGAAATCTGACGGTTCTGATTCGATTCTGATTTTTTTAATTAATTTAAAAATTGAATTTTATTTTATTTTTTAAACTAAAATGTAATTTGAAATTTATTAATTTGATTTTATATTATATTATATTAAATTCAAAAATAAAATAAAAAAATATTGAAGTTAAATTTTTAAAAAGATTAAGTTGCATATGTATCCTCTTGGGGTGAGAGAAATCAAAGCTCATGTAGTTCCATTATATTTTTTAAATAATTCTCTATTATAATTATTTACTAATCATCTGTGCATGTTGATCTTTTAGTTCTTGTTCCGCTTGCACTTGCAGATGTATTGTCGAACAATTGTTCAAAGTCATCGGGGTCATCTTCTTGTTGTCTCAAATCAGCTCGGGTTTAATCATCCACATGCTATTATTTCTAAAGTACTTGGATGTAATGAAGACCGTCTCGCTTCCAAAATATTGTCTCCTAAACTGAATGCTTGTTCAACCACAACGGTGGAAACATGTGCTGACAACACATCTTTCGTAATAATTGATAAAACATGATAGACATTTTGATGTCGGTTCCACCAGTCAAAAACTCTAAATACAATAAGTCGTTTTTGTATGTTTCATGATGCATCAATCCAATAACAAATCACACTCATATATGAATGTGATTGTCAATAATCACTTCAAATATCAGAATAAATAGAAAGATGACCTTAAATATCTTTAAATATTTCATTTAAAATAATTTTACTATCTTTGTATAATTTAAAAATTTATCGTTTTGTTGTATTTCTAGACATATTCATGACATCAGGATTTAAAACATTTCGAATATAATTAGTAAAAGAAATTTTTTCACCAAAACTTAAAGAAATATGTCTCATACAAGTAAATTTAGCAAATTCTTCTCTATTTTTAACATCAGAATATTTAAATAAATCTAAAGAACTTGTACCTCTACTAGATGAAATGTACCTGCTAATTTGAGTTTGTGTTGTATCGAGTTCAATTTTAGGGGCATGATGTCTATCTAAGTATTTTTTTCATATTGCCATAGCCGACAGTAAATTTGTAAGATACACCATAATAATTGCATATTGTTCTTGGACCTTTATTTTTAGTCTCGACTAAATGAAAATGAATTTTGAAAATATCAGAAGATCAATACTAACTTCTCTTCTCCGTGTACCGATACTTTGGCCCTTCTCTTGGGTTGAGACATTAAAGCCGGAACTGGTCGGTTCCTATCGGTCCAGTTCCAGTTAGGTTTCGGTGTTCCGAATCGGAACTGTGGTCGGGTCTACCTCAAATAGGGCATTAAGCCTGAAAATTAAAAATATTGTCATGTATGACATTAACATGAAATTTGAGTATTAAACATGAAAATTATTATTGTCATTTAGAGCATTAACATGAAAATTTAGGTATTAAACATACAAATATGACATTAAACATGAAAATTAAAATATTATTGCCCACATGAAATTTTATAACACTAACATAAAATTTTGTGCATTAAACACGAATATTACCAAATTATTACTCTATATAATATTAACATAGAATTGTGGGTATTAAATATGAAAATAAATCATTAAACACAAAAATTATAAAATTATTGGCATATGTAGGTGTAGCATTAACATAAAAATTCAGATATTAAATAAGAAAATGAAGTTTGAACATGAAAATTAATTTTATATAAGATTTGACACTGATTTAATATTGATTTGATATATTTATTTATTAATTTTTGTAACATCCCGCCGGAGGCAGGATGCTACCTGCAAGAGACAAGATTGACCCATCTTCATAAGCCTCTAAATTTACCGAAAATTCGGCATGATGTATCCAAAACTGGACAACCAGGATCACAGTCCAGCATCAAAGGGAATATAAGAAGACTTCAAACAAATAAAAGGACCTCAGGTCCACACAAATCTCATCAAAATCATATCCTAAGGGCTCCGCCCACATCATCTATCAACACTCAAGGGTTCAGTGCCCACAACATCATCAACATCATCATCAATCAAAACATTTACTTAATATATATACAAACCACGTGCTCAGCACGACTAACAAAGCAATAACCAAAATATCCTAGACTTCTTAAACTTTTATAACTTCTCCCAGGACACTTGCGAGGGTGACTGCCGCTTGGGTGATCCGCGTCTCGAGCAGGATTTCCAAAACTGTCGTGGTTGACCAATCTGGAAGCCAACCTGAAAAACTAGCAAACTGGTTTGGTGTGAGTTTTAAAAACTCAGTAAGTAACCATGCTAGCACTACAAACAAAACATATAAGTCAATTACATTAAAAGTTTTTTTTTTCATAATTATCAAGTTGTTATGAGTCTTAGAATTATCAGCTTTCTATTATCCTTTATACTTTACCTATATCAAATTTACATATTTATATATTGTCAATATAGTGGCTAAAAAATCCAAAGCACACAAAACATGAATTTGAAATCACAAAGTAAGTCACATAACATCGAAATCATTTCAACTTTGAACATGAAGTCACATATTAATACTTATCACAGTTAAATATCTTTGAAATATCATCAAATCGGTAAATCTAACAAATTTTCTTCTATTCGGTTATAAACTACCTTAATACCAAAACTTATTTCTTCAATATCAAAACAATCTTTCTCTAACCTTCTTTAATCCACGATAACCTTACAATAGCTTAACAATTGGGTTTCATATACATTCACACATACCGTAGCATACTTTTTTTTATATACATGCAAAAATAATTTCAGAATCCTTACACATATGCGTACATATCAATACAACTTAGCAAGCATGCTTTA
>SKCR01014280.1:0-73070 GCA_019454045.1 Zanthoxylum bungeanum | reverse complement strand
GATATATGTTTAGAATCTATCACTCGAGAGAGGGGATTTTGAATAGATCTAGAGAATATAACCTAAGAGTTTTATAGAGTTCGAGAGAATATATAAGTTCCTTTGAAGTTGTTAATATAGAATCATAAAGCGTAATGAGTTGTTAACTACTAGATTTTTATAGAGATATCGAAGTCTGTAATTAATGATATTTTCACTGCTACTCGAGAGAGGGAGTGGATATTTTCGGAGTCTTGACTTATAAACAATATAACTGAACAATGATTAATTGGCATAGCAAATACATAGGCGACAGCTGGGTGAAATCAGGATCTAGAATCTCTATCGTATTAGTCCCTCATATATAAGTATTTTTATATTTTATTTATTTAATTAAATCTTTGTTAATTATCATCTAAATAAAGTTAGGATTATCAATTGTAGTACTTAGTGCGAGTTAACGCAATCCTTGTGGGTTCGACATTTTTCACTCATATTTATACTAAAACTTGATACCGTACACTTACGGTACTATATAAAATATCACAACAGATGTTGAGGAAGTATTTTTAGTAGATTTCCTCTTTGGGCCGCAGAACTGCCGAATGGCCAGATAAGAGTCAAGAAATTATTGTAAAGCCTCTCTTGAAATTACCCGCAAAGAGTTGTAAGAAGGGCAGAATGTCCCATGGATATGAATGTGGCTTTCTCTTTTGAATTAAAAACTTGTCTATTTTACTTGTTTAATAATTGAATGCGAAAGCCATGTTCAATATTCATGGAGTGTGCTCGAAGCGAAGGGGTGATCGGTAGTTGGGAAGGGCACCAAGCCCGTGGTATGTAAATCCTGGGTGTCATTATCAAACCCTCGGACGGAAGTGTTCCGACCTGACTCCATTCACCTTTGAGGATCCATAAAGCATCAAAGGATGGAGTTTATGTGGGAAAAGCGCGAACCCATCGTGGCACGCCAATTCCGGGTGTCATTATCAAACCCCCGAGGCTGGAACATTACTACCTCATGACTCGCATTTTTGAGGAATAACTCGGGTAAACCGGACCCATGGAGGTTTATTCCCCTGTGAGTTGTCTGGTGAATCCCGTTGAGAACCACCAGGCACATGGTATGGGGACGGCTGAATCGCCTCCATGACCATTTTGACCTCGGGTAAACCGGACCCAAGGTGGTTTTTTCCCTGCGAATTGGCTGGTGAGTCCCGTTGAGAAGCACCATCGGGATGACGAACACGGGGAGGTTTCTTCCCCCGTGAGTTATCTGTCTAACCACCTTGGATCAGGAGAAGCATAACATGTGGATGTTTTTGCCTTCATAGCGTTTGCAGACTCCAGAGCCACCCAACATGAGGAGGTTTCTGCCCTCATGGCTTTGGCCGCTCACCGATCCGTAGCCCGGCTAGCCGGGACGCTGAATTGTAAGGTTCAGAATTATGTTTTAGGAGGCACCATGTAGGACGTTGCCTCGGGACACCCGATTTGTTATCTTTCTGGGTCTGTGTGGAGTATGTGCTAAGTCACCTCCGATGTACTAACCTTGTTCTGTTTCCACTTTTTGTTTTGCTGATGTCCAGCAAAAGGACGCATGCACCGGGATCCGCGGAGCCTCGGATATTGAAATTTTTCCCTCACGATTAAGTCTCATATGTTCCACCAGCTCGGGGATGGAGGACTCGTTCCGCGAGGCTGTATGTTCCACTAGCTCGGGGCTGGATTCGTTTCACCGAGGCTATCTGTTGCACCAACTCGGGGCTAGACTCGTTCCGTTGAGGCTGTATGTTCCACCAGCTCGGGGCTGGACTCGTTCCGCCGATGATGTATGTTCTACCAGCTCGGGGCTGGATTCGTTCCGTTGAGGCAATCTGTTGCACCAGCTCGGGGCTGGACTCGTTTCGCCGAGGCTGTATGTTCCACCAGCTCGGGGCTGGACTCGTTCCACCGAGGCTATTTGTTCCACCACCTCGGGGCTGGGTTTATCCCGCCGAGGCTATGTGTATTGCTAGCTCGGGGTCGGTTATGTCCCATCGAGTGGATCATAATCAACGCGGGGTCGGAGCATATCCCCAACGGATATGTGTCAACATCCTCGATGACAGGGCACATGAAGATGACGGGGATGACTTGATCGGCGGTCGGAACGATTCTCTTTATGGCCCCTGGAAACGACCGACGACCAATTGATTAACACACCCGACTTTGTAGTTCCCGGTACCAACTCGTACACTCATTGAAACCGAGAACTAGGGGACAAATATTGATGGTGATTTTTGTGACGAAGTATTTGAACAGTACGACATGAGCATAGAGGGAATTTCTCCCTTTGGAGGGACGAGTGTTCAAAGGGTACTGGTCACTCCTCGGCCACACATGGTATTCGGACGTAGTTTCCCACATTTGGCCGACTATAGGACACAACATGATGCAGGTCCCAATGGCCGACAACATCAGAGCCGAGACCGACCACTGTAGCCCGATAGCTAGGCTCAGTTCTACTCTTCCTCCTGGATCGGGATGATGAGCTCGGATATTTTGGGACAAGTCGCAAGTATTTGGGGTAGTTCGGCACACGTTTTGGCAGTGCTCATGAAGCCCGACGTATGATCAGGATCGTTTGTACTTTTCTCCCTGACATGTACTATCGCACAAGAGACCTTTACAGGCTGTCATTATTAATGGTGAAGTATGACAATGTATAAAACGGCGTGATGTGACAGGAAGTCGGATGGCATGTTTGCTTTCGGCGAGGCAGTTGGAGCTGAGAGTCCGTCAATTCGCCGGAAATTCGCATGGCTGACGTCATAGAAGTATGAGAATAATGTTGTATTTTCCTTAGTATATAAAGGGAAGGTAATCTCATTTGTAAGGGTTAGCAAAAATTTCATTTAAAGCATTACTTGTAAAAGCGTCATAAGCAAACAACTCGGTTTCCTTTAGACCCTCCTTGATAACAGGTCGGCCGAGCTTGGTTTGGTAATAAAAATCATACCTCACTTTGTGTCCGTAGACGTAGGTTGGATTCGCTCTGCTGAACCACGTAAAACCTCTTGTCGATTTTATGGTTGTTTTGTCTTTTGCCAAGTTTGTTTTTGGTCCCATTAACCAAACAAATTCACGGTTGGAAGAGGATTGTCCGAGAGCGTTATCTCAAAACTGTCCCTAGAACGAAAATAACCCGTCAACAAACTTAAAACACGTTTTTAAATAAAAATGTATGTTCTAGGTACGAAAGTTGAAATTGTGCACTTCCTAATGCTTCTAAAAGTTACTATACGTGTTCCAACTTTGTAGCTTCTCTCTTAGTTCCCCCACCTTCCACCTTATAGGAAAACTGTTATTGAGGTAGATGCTTTTGTCCATATCGTAGCATACTTAATTTTAACTCATTGGAAGCGATCATATGTATTTATTATTAGTTATGGACTACTGATCGAGGTATAGATTTTTAAATTTTTTTAAATACTGTGTTTTTTTATTAGGTGAAATTCATGAAGAAAAGTTTTTATTGGAGAGGAATTGCAAAGTGAAGACGAAGAAGACTCACAAGAGTTAGAGTATATTTTATTTATTGTACAATTATAGGTTATGAAATTTATTTTAATAGTTTTGTAGTATTTGTATTATTCTAAATATTGAAAGTTCAGAATTGTTGAATGATTAAAAAACAAATATATTAATATTCAAAATTTGACATTATTATATGTATTGGATGTAATATAATTAATTGTTTAAAAAAAAATTAGTCTGAACTAAGTCCAACCTAGTTCAAAACCCATATCAACTTAAGTCCAGCCTAACCCAAATCAAAATGGACTCGGAGCTTTTCATCACTTGGTTTTTTTAAAAAAATTAGGGCATGAACTTTGACTTAGCAAAGCCCCACGCTAATTTAAACTGTTTGTTACCAACTCCAGAGTTGTACACGACCAGCAAAATGTTGACCGTTGGATTATTCAGCATAAACGGTTCTAGATCTTCAACAACCTGGCCCACATAGTCAACATGGAAGTTTCAACTCATGGACAGTGACAGCTCATCCGACGGACTCCAAAAACAGCGCCTAACCTCAAGACACAGAGTTTTAGCACATTTGTTCGAAAATATAAAAACAATACGCCGTTGCCGGGGATCGAACCCGGGTCACCCGCGTGACAGGCGGGTATACTCACCAGTATACTACAACGACAGCTTGCCCAGGCCACTGAGTTGTACAGTTAAATCTATTACCTCAATTAAGAATCAGGGCTCTCCATTGACGTCCTAAAACCTTCTTCATCTTTTTTTTTTTTTTTTTTTTTGCAGGTTAGAGTAGGCAAAATTATTCTTTATGTTTTATACTCATGAAATTATTATATTGATGTCTTGAGAGTTAAAAAATGTGCTTATTGATTTGTTATTATCACATTATTATTTGTTAAATGTTTACAAATAGCTGGGAATTGTTGAATTTTAAAACAGATATTTGTTTTTTTTATTATAAGTTATTATGAAAATTTGACTTTAATAAGTATACGAATCTCCCCTCATTCTCTCAACGAAGGTATTTTTTATCGAACCACGTAATATTGTGTTTTTATGTGTATGTTTGATTTTGCGAATCAATCCCCACTATTAAACAAATATACTTGTTAAATAATTACCATCAAATACAGTGGTATATCCAGAAATTTCAGTCAGTGGGGGCAAAAAAAAATTCTTACCAAAATAATGTATAATGAATTCATACATATTTTTTGAAATTATAAGATGATCCATATACTTTTGAAAATTATGAAATGCCCCTAATTCCTAAACTTATAATTAACCTAAAAATTTCAGAATTATATTTTTATCCATAATTTCTAAAAATACCAATTTACCCTAAAAATATAAGTAAAAATCTATTTTTATAATTATGTATTTTAAGTGTAGTATATTATATATTAAATTTCCGCTAATTTATTGTAGATTTAATCACTTTTTTAATTAAATTATTAAAAGTCTAGTGCTAAAACACAATATTTGTGCTTTGAACAACTTAAAAATAAATAAATAAATAAATATATATATATATATATATATATAATAATATATTTATATTAATATGTGAATATTTTATACATAACAACTATATACGATGTGGTTTAGTAAAAGAATCACTATAAATATATCAATAAATTAGAATATCAATAACCAAACCTAAGTATAAATATAGTTATTTTTATTTTTATTTTTATTTAAATGTAAAGAAATCTATATTCTTTTGCAAATGGAAAAACCCATAAATGAGTGGATTTAAAATGAAAAATAGTCAATTATCTATACACTACAAATAAATATAATTATTTTATATATGTTTAAGAAATAAGATCGATGCAAAAGCGTATTGAAATTTTTTTAACTAATTTGGGCTTGGGCCTACATATATATTAAAAAATACAACTCAAAAAATTAATAAATAATGTATTTATGGGTGTTGATTAATTATTTAGATTTTATATATATATATATCTATATATATATTATATATATATATATATATAATTTATAAAAATAAAATAAAAAATTGGGGGGCCCAGTGGGGGCAGTTGGCTCCACCACTGATCAAATATATATATATTATATATATATTATATATAATATATATATATATATATATATATATATATATATATATATATGTAAGTGTTCCTAGAACATGCCAAGATCGTCTAAGAGTGATTTGTGTGTGAATAAGCAAAAGAAAGTTGCAGAAAAACTTACTTTGATCGGATGAGATTCAAAACTTTTATTTGTTGAAGATGAAGTTCCAAGCTTTGAATATAGTTCTAAACCTTTGGGTGAGTTTCCCTATCACATTCATTCACTCCTTGATGTCCTAGCAAGAACAAATGAAAGAAAAATTGTTCTCCAAGAGTAGCAATGGTGTTTGGCCATGGTAGAGAAAAGAGAGAGAAGAGTTTTGTGTTATGTTTTTCCAAAAAACAATTACCAAATATGCCTAGCAAAAAAATGGTATATCTTTTCAAAAAAGAAAATAAAGTCAAAATGTGTTGGAGGGAAAATGACAATTAATGCCTCCAACCATTTCCATCACTCAGTTGACACTTGATAGACAAGTGATGTAAGTTGGTGGAACCACTTTAAATTCAAAATTTAAGTGGCTTGCTCAACACACTTCGGGCTTGAGTTCGCTTAATCCGATTAAACGAATTTTCCGTCGCGACGTAATTAAATCAAATTTAATTAAATAATAGTGCCTCACAAAATTATCACGGAATTCGCTTACAAATTAATTCTAAAATAATTCGTTCGCTCGAATTAAAATCCAATTTTAATTCCGCTTTGAAATCTAATTTCAATTTAATATATTTAATATATTATTTTAGCCCAATAAAATAAAATAAATAATAAAATCTAGTTTCACTATTAAATTTACTTTACCAATTAATTCTAAATTAATCGCGTTCTCTCTTCTCGACGAATTTAATCCCAGATAAATTCTCGACGTAATTAATCCCAGATGAATTCTTTCTCTTTTAATTAATCCCAGATTATTTATTACTGTAATTAATCCCATATTAATTTTCTCTCTCATAATTAATCCAAGATTAATTCTCTGTTCGAGTCAAATCTCAACGGTGAATCTTCGGGAAGCGACCCAAGAGATCCCTGGATATGTTGGCAGTAGATACGGTCATCGGACTATCCGAATACGTGCGTACCTGGTACCACGTTCTCACCGATTTACAAGATATGGTTGGCTTCTAGCAAAGCACAGTGCCTACCTAATTCTCCAGAAATATTATTTAAAGATTAATTCTCTCTCATAATTAATCCAAGATTAATTCTCTGTTCGAGTCAAATCTCAACGGTGAATCTTCGGGAAGCGACCTAAGAGATCCCTGGATATGTTGGCAGTAGATACGGTCATCGGACTATCCGAATACGTGCGTACCTGGTACCACGTTCTCACCGATTTACAAGATATGGTTGGCTTCTAGCAAAGCACAGTGCCTACCTAATTCTCCAGAAATATTATTTAAAGATTAATTCTCTCTCATAATTAATCCAAGATTAATCTCTGTTCGAGTCAAATCTCAACGGTGAATCTTCGGGAAGCGACCCAATAGATCCCTGGATATGTTGGCAGTAGATACGGTCATCGGACTATCCGAATACGTGCGTACCTGGTACCACATTCTCACCGATTTACAAGATATGGTTGGCTTCTAGCAAAGCACAGTGCCTACCTAATTCTCCAGAAATATTATTTAAAGGAATATGTAATCTTTGTCAGGCATATTACACGTAGTATTGCGTATAACGATCAAGTATCAAAATGTCACATGCTAGGCCTGGGGCTGAAATTGTGTCTGCCTCGTACGAAGCATATATCGGATCTCTGGTAACTAGTCTCTATAATCGGATAATCATGACCTTGTCATATTATCCCGATAGTTGCAGCATACAAGAGTACCGGTTATGTATCTTGCGTGATCATCATCTCAATATGACTGAAGGGATACTTCCATCTTGACATCACACCCAATACACTACGATTCTCAGTATACCCAGAAGAGGCGTACACAGAACCTGTTAAAGCCCCGAACGATCAAAACCAAAGTATATTGATTGTCGCAAGTATTAGCGATGCAAGTCTCAGGTTAAGACCAAATACATCTACCATGATTCGGACTCCCATAGACACATAGTCATACTACCAATGAGATTCTGAGGGGTCTATCCAGAGCGAAGCTGTTTCCGTACCATCGGTAAACAGAACCTTCTATTACACTTGTATGAGTATCCAATACCCAAATATATGAGAACTATGTTGTTATGCCTTCATAATGCGCACAAGTGCAATACTAGCCTATTCCGCATTATCGATGTCCAGTCTCGATAATACTACAACTAGAGATATTTAATGATTAAACCTTAGTGGATTAATATTGTCTCATATCTTATTAATCTGGTACTAATCATATGGACTTTTATCATTTATATATCCAGGTAATCCAATTACAAATGATAAAAGAGTAATTTCTTATGTCACATAGTTAATTTGTATAACAACATGTTATGTACAAATAGTGATGCTATAGGTCATAATTGTCCAACAATCTCTCAATTGGCCTATAACCAATCACTCAAGTGTCCTACACCTGAACTATGTACGGGTCGCTCAAACTTCTGCTGAGAAACAGCTTTCGTCAGCGGATTTTCAATGTTATTATCTGATGCGTTTTATCCGATCATCACATCGCCACGATGTATGATCTGACGAATCAGATGAAATAGTCGAAGTATATACTTGGATCGTTGATGAGACCGCGATTCCTTAGCCTGTGTTGTAGCCTAGCTCAGTTGCTAATAGAACTATACCTAATCTATTTATGATTATATAGATCCAAAATGCTTATATTGCTGCCTCAGCTGTATCAATGTTCCGCTCTTGTTGTTTATTCGACAACAGTATCTTGGTTGGAAGATTTTCAGCTCACTGTTCTGTTATTCAAACCATATATGTACCCTTATTGCGACTTACAGTCGTTTTCATAGGTTTGGAAACTTACAGCGGTGAACCTAGTTATCTTAAAGTCTCATTCTCCATAGCTTAAGAAAGCATCATTAGTTCATCTAAGATACTCAAGGATGTTCTTAACATCAATCCAGTGACCATCACCTAGATTGGCCTGATTGTGACTCCATATGCTCAAAGCATATGAGACACCTGGTCATGTACATATTTTCAATGTACGAGTTCTCGGAGAGTGCCAACAACTTTTAGATCTATCCCAATAGATTCTTATTCCTAGAATAAAAGTTGTCTCTCCCAAGTATTCTATGAAGAATTTTCATGAAAGCCAAACTTTCACCGATTGCATTATGAGATTGTCATTTCCAAGAAACAATATATCATCATTATAAAGGACAATCACTGTCAGTGCGCTCCCACTAAAATTCTTATGTACACAAGAATCATCTTCGTTTTGAATTAAATCATATACCATTATGATTACATCAAAACGATGGTTCCAAGAATTCAATACTTGTTTCAATCCATAAATGGATTGATTTAATTTGCAAACCTTGTTTGCTTGTATTGGTACGACAAAACCGTCAGGATGTTGATAAACATCCTCCAAAAGGTTTCCGTTAAGGAAAACGGTTTTGACGTCCATGTGCCATATTTCATAAATGAAATATGCAATATTAGCAAGCATTATCTGAATGGATTTAATCATGGCAACTGATAAAAGGTTTCGTCGTAATCAACACCATGTTGATGACGATACCCTTTCGCTACAAGCCTAGCTTTGTACGTTTGTATGTTGTCATCCATGTTTATCTTCCTTGAAGACTCATTTAGTACCAATAGGCACAATGTCTTCCGGTACATCAACCAGTGTCCAAACTTGGTTGGTATACATGGAATCCATTTCGGACTTCATGGCATTTTTCCATGAAATGGAGTTGATACCTTGTATCACTTCCTCATACGTAGCTGGTTCATCTTCTTCAATAAGATTGACATCTTCATAAGGTGAGATCAGAAACTCATACCTCCCAGGTTATTTTCTGACTCTCTCGTACCTACGCGGTTCTTGTGTATTCAAAGATTGTTGGTACAGTTTCATCCCTGATGAACTGTTGGTGTTCCATGAGAACTCGGTGCCTGGAACAGTATTACTCCGATTTTCATTGAGTTTTACTTTCCTCCCACTTACCACTGCATATAGGAATTCCTCTTAGGAAAGCCGCATGGAGAGCAACAATTACATTATTCTCTTGTGAGTTGTATAAGTACTATACTTTGGTTTCCCTATGATAACCTACAAATATGCACTTATCCGATTTAGGTTCTAGTTTGGTACCATCCAAACATTTAGTGTATGCCCAACATTCCCAAATCTTCAGGAATGAGAAACTCAGTTTCTATCATGTTCATATCTAATATGAAGTATGTCTAACAGATTTTCATGGAACCTTATTCAAAATAAGTATTGCACTGTTTAATGTGTATTCTCAGAAGGAAATTGGTAGCTCAGAGCGACTCATCATTAACCTTACCATGTCCAACAAAGTTCGGTTTCTCTATTCGGACACACTACTCAATTGAGGTGTTCTGGGAGGAGTCCACTGTGAAAGAATACTATACTCTTTCAAGTAATCAAGAAACTTATTGCTCAAGTATTTTCCACTACGGTCCAACCATAATGTCTTAATACTTTTGCTCGTCCGTTTTTCTACTTCGTGTCGAAACTCATTGAATTACTCAAAAGTTTCTAACTTGTGTTTCATAAGATACACATAACCGTAACGCGATGCCACATCCATAAAGTTTACGAAGTATTCATATCCACCTCTAGCCTAGCTAGATATGGTCCCACTTACGTCACTATGAACGAGGGTTAACAGATCGGTGGCACTTGCACTTTTACCAAGTAAAAGGTGTCTTAGGCACTTTGCCTAATAAACTAGATTCGTAGACATTATTTGAATTAGAATCAAATCCGTCCTAGTACCCACTCTTCGAAAGTGTGGATATACGAGTCTTGTTAATGTGTCCCAGACAACAATGCCACAAATAAGTCTCATCTGATTAATTCAGTTTGAGCTATTTGTTTGTCATGTTATATGTATGAGATTAATTTATATTCTAAATATAAATACTGTTATTCACATCTAATGTGTATATCTCAATATCTTCTTTATAAACAAAACACTTAGTGTTCTACAATATAAAGGTACACCCGCAACGGGTTAAACTAAATACAAAGATAATATTTCTAGTCAAATTAGGTACATTATAATAGTTTCATAATTCAAGTACATGCCCCAAGGGCAGTTCCAAAACTTAGGTTTCTACGATTAAAACAGCGAATTTTATCCCGTTTCCGACTCGCAGGTCGATCTAATCTAAAGTCAGTCTCCTGCTTATCAGCAGATTCTGCACATCAGTACATATTTATGTACCACATCTAGTATCAAAAATCCAATTTTGAAACCAGTAGTGAACATGTTCATAACAAACATTCTTGAAGTCGGAGCCTTGCCCGCCTTCACTTCCTTCATGTCTGCCTTGTCCATACGGCAGTCACTCTTCCAGTGACCGCGTTTGCCATTATTTAGGCAGACATCTTGGGATATATCATTTGTCTTCCCAGAAGACTGTGACGATTTAGCCTTGCCCTTTTCTTCACACCCTAGAAGTCTTCGGCCAAGCCTAGACCTTCTGGGATGTAGGAGTAAGATGCGCCTTGCGCTTCTTGCCCTTATGCAAGCTCTGGATATGTCTCCTTGAGCATAGCCATTAACTCTCAAAGAGTTTTCTATTGCAATTAGTACTTCTAAGATCTAATGATAGATCTATGAAGATCCTTTAATTTCAATATCATACTATAAGGATCTAATCCTTAGTTCTGACGAAGAAATTAAGGAGTCATTGCGGCAAGCATAACATATTGAGCACTAAAGTTATCATCACCATGAGTCTTCCAAAGCTCATGCTCCACTATTTGCTCAACTCCGGGCTCAGACCTGAGATGTCACTCTATCAAATAAAGTAACTTCTCGGCTCCTAGGACTATCATGAGGTTTTATTCCCAAATTGAAAATTGAAGCCGCTTAAAGACATTTTCACCCATGATTATGTTTTAAACGCTAATATTTCAGTTATCTTGATTCCAATATTCCAACTATCCAATCAACGATTTCGGGTACAATCGAATATAATGATTACTATAGTCTAACTATATAATCAACTACTATTTGATTGGTTAAATTCAAATATATTGATTACTATAATCCAATTATATAATCAACTATAAATGAAGTAGTTTGAATATAGTCCAACTGTTTTATTAAAACAACAATTGAATATTAGTCCAACTAATATATATAAATTTTTAATGACGAAAAATGAAATAACCGCGTATTGGCAAATATCTAAACAAAATTGCAAATTTAATACTTGCATCCCACTATTTTTCGGCGAGCCTCTAACCCTATGTGGAGTACTCTGGAAACCTAGTTTCCTAGTGGGCTAGGATCACGTTAAATAACACACAATCTTCACTTTGGCCAACAAATTGTATGAAATTTAACTAGGTAGATCTCTAAGATCAATTGGATCCCATCCAAATCCTAGATCCAGTAGGTGGACCTCCAAGTCCGAAACATATATCCAATATATGCCAATATATCCGATATATTCCCTAACATTTTTCCTCTAAATCAACTAAGCATTGGCTTTGGCTCAACAAGCTTAATGAAACCAGTTAAGCATGACCCATTGACAGTGGGAAAGCTTCGTAATCGAGGCCGATGAACAAGAAGTGACCTTGACTTTAGCCAACAAATCATAACTTGCCCAAAACGTACGATATGGAACAAAGCTTTCGTGATTCAAACACATCCGCGATGGACAAGGGTTTTGAATTTGGCCAACAAACCAATGCCAATCTTGGATCTTGAGAGAGAATCACTCAATGGAAGAAAAACGCTTAATATAAAATGAGGATTTTTGTCGCGATTTGGCAACCAATTTATTATCTTTAATTAGGTCTCATCATACACCCTTAAACATGCATTCTAAAAGCATAATAAGGCGCGAATAAATTAATAATGATATGCAGATGGATATTCAACAAACTTGTTCCTAGAACAAATCTCTCTATTTCCTCTCTCCCGCTAGCATTATTCATACTTCTACCTAATTACATAATACTTCTAAAGAAACCTCATTTACATTGAGGGGAATTGGTGAGAAGAGAAATACAATGAGATAAGGAGATAATAGGCTAGATACGCATGTCCAATTTAATAAATTCTAAATTTATTACAACAATTTCCAAAATTGCCCTCACCATTCTAATATCCATCTGATATACATTATTCATATATACATCCAAGTATTCACACAATGCATGTTATTCAATCAATCTAATCCAATTAATTAATCTTTAAATTAATGATCATCCAATGTTCAAATAACGATTTGATTTGCGCGAGTCCAACTCGTTTAAGAATAAATACTCAAAGTATGTATTCTTGAATTATATCGAACTATAATTTAAATCTAATTTAATTTGTATTCAAAACTAATTCATATTTAATTCTAAATAAAATAATTACACTTTTAAAAGTGTCTTTTAGACTTGGATTCCAAATCCAATCTTTATGGGTCTCAAAAGCCCAATTAGTATCCAATACTATTCAATTAAAGTCAAATGGGCTTTTAATTAATTCTTTAGGCATGAGCTTGGCAATTATGAGTCAAACCCAAGATGCCAATGTCCAATTAGGAATCACCCTATGCCAAAAATCAATTTATTCCCATTAGGCCCAATTAAAATATTAAAAGGCCCAATTATCATATTTAGACTTTATGGAAATGGTTTTAGGCCCAATTGGATCCAACCAATTATCCTAAACCAAACTTGGCCCAACCAAGCCCATTAAGCCCAAATACAATAAATTAAATTAACTCATTATTCCAAATTACAAATTAATTCAATTCAAGTATAATTACCATAATTAATTAATTAATCTAATGCTTCCAAAATACTAATTAATTCAATTAATCATGCTCTACAGTTCCAATTCATGTCCAACACAAATTGAAGCGAAATCAATCTTATAACATGCATCAAGGCTCATGGCAAAGGCATACAAAAATTATTCAATTTGATTTCAATCTAATTAAATCAACATCTAAGATTTCTATCATGCCAACAACACATCCAATTGTCTAATTTTCAAAAAATTACCATGAGCAACCTAGAGGTATTCGGCCAACATAAGGATTTTGAGAAAATTATTCTAATCAATTTTACACAAATCTAATGATGCAAAACTCTAAGTAATCATCATCTAACATCAACCAAACTTCCAATTTCGGATTTTCATGCTCCAAGCAAAAATACCCAAATTTAAAGTTTAGAACCCTAGATTTTCAAATCAAACTTAGGAGGCTCTGATACCATTGTAAGTGTTTCTAGAACATGCCAAGATCGTCTAAGAGTGATTTGTGTGTGAATAAGCAAAATAAAGTTGCGGAAAAACTTACTTTGATCGGATGAGATTCAAAACTTTTTTTTGTTGAAGATAAAGTTCCAAGCTTTGAATAGAGTTCTAAACCCTTGGGTGAGTTTCCATATCACCTTGATTCACTCCTTGATGTGCTAGCAAGAACAAATGAAAGAAAAATTGCTCTTCAAGAGTAGCAATGATGTTCGGCCATGGTAGAGAAAAGAGAGAGAAGAGTTTTGTGTTATGTTTTTCCAAAAAACAATTACCAAATATGCCTAACAAAAAAAATGGTATATCTTTTCAAAAAGAAAAATAAAGTAAAAATGTGTTGGAGGGAAAATGACAATTAATGTCTCCAACCACTTCCATCACTCAAGTTGACACTTGATAGACAAGTGATGTAAGTTGGTGGGACCCACTTTAAATTCAAAATTTAAGTGCCATGCTCAACACACTTCGGGCTCGGGTTCGCTTAATCCGATTAAACGAATTTTCCGTCGCGATGTAATTAAATCCAATTTAATTAAATAATAGTGCCTCGTAAAATTATCACGGAAGTCACTTACGAATTAATTCTAAAATAATTCGTTCGCTCGAATTAAAATCCAATTTTAATTCCGCTTTGAAATCTAATTTCATTTTAATATATCTAATATATTATTTTAGCCCAATAAAATAAAATAAATAATAAAATCTAATTTCACTATTAAATTTACTTTACCGATTAATTCTAAATTAATCGCGTTCTCTCTTCTCGACGAATTTAATCCCAGATAAATTCTCGACGTAATTAATCCCAAATTAATTCTTTCTCTTTTAATTAATCCCAGATTAATTTATTACCGTAATTAATCCCAGATTAATATTCTCTCTCATAATTAATCACAGATTAATTCTCTGTTCGAGTCAAATCTCAACGGTGAATTTTCTGGAAGCGATCCAAGAGATCCCTGGATATGTTGGCAGTAGATACGGTCATCGGACTATCTGAATATGTGCGTACTCGGTACCACGTTCTCACCGATTTACAAGACATGTTAGGCTTCTAGCAAAACACCGTGCCTACCCAATTCTCCAGAAATATTCTTTAAAGGAATATGTAATCTTTGTCAGGCATAATATACGTAGTATTGCGTATAACGATCCAGTATCAAAATGTCACATGTTAGGCCTGACACTGGAATTGTGTCTGCCCCATACGAAGCATATATAGGATCTCTGGTAACTAGTCTCTATAATCGGATAATCATGACCTTGTCATATTATCCCGATAGCTGCAGCATACAAGATTACCAGTTCCGTATCCTGCGTGATCATCATCTCCATATGATTGAAGTGATACTTCCATCTTGACATCGCACCCAATACACTACGATTCTCAGTATACCCAGAAGAGGCGTACTCAGAACCTGTTAAATCCCCGGACGACCAAAACCAAAGTATACTGATTGTCGCAAGTATTAGCGATGCAAGTCTCAGGTTAAGACCAAATACACTTACCCTGATTCGGACTCCCATAGACACATAGTCATACTACAAATGGGATTCCGAGGGGTCTATCCAGAGCGAAGCTGTTTCCGTACCATCGGTAAACAGAATCTTCTATTACACTTGTATGAGTATCAAATACCTAAATATATGAGAACTATGTCGTTATGCTTTCATAATGCGCACAAGTGCAATACTAGTCTATTCCGCATTATCAATGTCCAGTCTGGATAATACTACGACTAGAGATATTTAATGATTAAACCTTAGTGGATTAATATTGTCTCATATCTTATTAATCTGGTACTAATCATATGGACTTTTATCATTTATATATCCAGGTAATCCAATTACAAATGATAAAAGAGCAATTTCCTATGTCATATAGTTAATTTGTACAACAACATGTTCTGTACAAATAGTGATGCTACGGGTCATAATTGTCCAACAATATATATATATATATATATTGTTTGCATAATTTTTTGTCAGTACGCGTGTAAGGTCCAAACCTCCTGAGACACAGTCCCAGAAATGGGTGTTTGATTCCAAGAAAATGCCTCTAAGGGGCACAAGCACACAAATTACAGTTCTAAAGATTACTAAGTTAAGAAATTAAACTAATTGCTCTTTCTGAGTCTTCATTTTTCTCTTCTTTTTTTTGCTTCTTTCTGCACTTGGGCCTTTTATAGTGCATGACTTTATCAAATGTTAGTGCAGTTTCGTTGTCTTCTTCCCATTGAGCCCCCACATTCTCTGTGCATATGCAATTGCTGGATCATGCGAGCAACTGCTGGATTGTGCGTGTAATCGTTGGGTAACTTACTAAATAGTGGGGGTTTCCATCAGTTTGCGTATATGACACGTCAAATGTATCTCATACTAACCAACTGTTTTTAAAGTGCCTCTTCTTTCTTCATGGTTATTCGCCTATTCCTTGGATCGTCCTGAATTAAACCCTTCTTCATCCTGACGCCAATCTTTTTCGTCCTTAGATGTGTCATCCCTTTTTCGTCATTCCTCGGCCCATCCGTCCTAGGGAGATTTATTTCTGTCAACAATTATCCCCCAAATTCGACTTGATTGGTTCGGGAGATGAAATCGAGGCAGAATTTCTCAACCAGACATGTAAAGTTGGGATGATACCATCGATTGTTTTATTAATTTGGCATGCTGACTCTTCGTTTGATCTTTTGCTATCATTCACGCGTGTCGAGGACCGTCATTTACGTTTCTTATGTGAATCTATCGCTTCCTTCATAAATGTGTGACCTTCCCATCACGTCTTGTCGAAAACCATCATTTCTCTAATTAATGTGTCGTCTTTCGCGTCATTTCTAGGTCAAATCATGTCTGGCACCACCTCTTCCTTTTCCCGCTCTTTCTTCTTCCTTCGAATCGGGTTGCAACACCTTTCCTAGGACGAACATTCATTTCGGCTATATAAGTCCCCCACTCTCTCTTTTTGCTGTTTTACTTTTCCTCTCCTTTCATCGTTGCAAATCTTTTAACTTCCTTGCTATGGCGTCATCTTCTTCTGCTCCTACGAAAAAAAAAACCACTTCAAATTTTGGTGATTACCAGGCCGCTTTGGATAATCCTTCTGTGGCGTCTTTGGGGTCCACACCCTCGACGAAAACTACAGATTGTGTTCATTGGGTCCCATTTTTGTTAGCGATACAACCATTGCCACAGCTCCCCTGGCCATAGACTTAACTACTATATCGTCTATATAAACTTGTACAAAATCATTGATCAGGTCATGGAAGATCAAATTCATAGTCCGTTGGTAAATGGCTCCGGGGTTTTTCAGGCCGAATGGTATTACCACCCACTCATAACATCCTAAAGACCCCGTGCATCTAAAAGCCATTTTGTGGATGTCATTTTCGGCGATATAGATTTGGTTATACCCTGTATACCCATCCATGAAAGAATACATTTGGTATCATGCTTTGGAGTCCACTAAGGAATCTACCGTAGACATAGGGTATTGGTCATTTGGTGTTGCCAAATTTAAATTTCTAAAGTCTATACAGATTCTTAATTTTCCATTCTTCTTCATGACAGAGATGATATTTGACAACCATTCTACATATCTGATGGTTCTAATGAATTTCGCCTTCAAAAGGCGCTCAACTTCTTTTTTAATGTCATGCATGACATTGGGTGCAAACCTCCGGGGGGTTGTTTATACGGCTTATGGTTTGGAATAATAGGTAACCAATGTTCTACCAAAGTTTTATCTAAACCAGACATTTCATCGTAGTCCCAAGCAAAACAATCTTTATATATTTTTAAAAGAGAAATTAGTTCTTCGCGTACCTGGGCGTCAAGTTTCTTACTGATATAAGTATTGCGCTTGTCACTCTCATCTCCCAGGTCCACTTCTTCTAAGACATCATGTGCCCTTGTAATGCTTGCCTTCTGATGTTCGTTCAGAGCATATTCTAAATTGTCTTCTTCCTCATTTGGTTGTTCGTCCCATTCATTTCTTTCTTCCTCCAAACAATCCACCCCGCATGCCTCTCTTATTCTATCTTCTGTTTGATGCGTTATCAATTTCCCTCTTAAGGCCGAAATCGCAGCCTTGGTACCGATTTCAATTTCATGTTCCCTCACGTAAGCCATTAAGCTGGCTTTGGTGGCCGCGAGTGCGGCTTGTTTTTCAATCTGTTTGCCTTTCTTCATTTGAACTGCTAGTTTCATGGCCTGATGTTAGCCTCCTAAAGGCCACTATAGTTGGTCTTGTTTGTACGAACAAATCATTTAATAACTCTGCAATGTATGGCTCGTCATTTTTGGCCACCACGGACGGATTCCCCATCCCATCTAACACTCTGGCCGGTCCGTAATTTCCTTCATACATGAAATATTCTGCCGAATTTGTTTCTGTTGTGAAAGACTGACCGATGCAATCACACGCGTATAATGCAAGCGCACGTATCGTTCAAGTAGTATAAAAAATATCGATCCCACGAAGACTTAATACCTAATCTATTAATTTTATGAGGTCAAATGATTACTAGTATCTAACAGGTTGATTGATTGATTTGAAATGGTGATGATTTTAAAATTAAAAAAAACAAGTAAATAAAATTGCACGAAAGTAGGTTTAAGAAAATTCATTATTAGGAAACTATCTAGGGTTGTGAATCTTTCTAATATATTTTAAAAGATGAAGTGGTTATTTCATGTTTGTGTAATAAATCGGTTTACTAACCTGGAACACGAAATTATACAAAAGCCTTTGTCGATGGTCAGATGGAAATACCCAGTTTAACCCAATTGAATCATATGTCTATGTCAACCAAATTACCTGGATTCATTAAGTTTAAGTTCCAATTATGGCTACCCCCGCCCGGCAGGTATATGTCCATCCTGTAAGGAAATCTATTAAAGGGTTATATATCCTCAAGGAAGATCGTGAGCTATTAAGTCTAAGGCTGAAACCTAAAATTCCTTTGTCAAGTTTATTTTAGATTTACCAGATCAATCTTATTAGTGGCCAATTAACAAGATGCATTAAGCTTAAGACTTAATAAGTAAACCTTTAAATTACCCAAACTATAAAATAATCCATTATAAACCAGTGATATTAGAAGTCATCACAACCCCAGATAACTAACTTAGTTACGACACATAACTAGGGCTAGTAAAAACTTAAAAGTAAAAGACATAAAGTAAAAATGCTGAAAAGTAATTGCGGTAAAGTAAATTACAATAAAATAAAATGCAAAGGTAAAAGGATCAACTTTTACTACTACTAATTTAGATATCTCCCTCAATATAATATATTAACTTGTAATTATTTTACCAACCAGCCATATAGGCGGTAACCTAATTAAGTCAAATTAAGTCCAACCAGCCATAAAAGCGGAACCAAAATAAACCTTCCATATAGGCGGTAAGAAAATTTAATTTCCAACCGACCAATCTGGCGGTATCATTGCTTAGTCAGGTTTAAACCAGTTTAAAATGAATTACCAACCAACCAATATAGCGGTATCCTTATTAAGTCAAATTTTAAATAGTGAATATATTATATTTAAGGGAGATTAATCTAAATAGCAATAGTAAAAGAATTACCTTTCACCCTAGCAGGGGAAGTTACCTCATCATGTTGAATAGTAAAAACTGTAAAAGTAAAGAAAATAAATTACTATTATTACAGAATGTAATTAAAATTAATTACAAAACTGAAATTTAAAAGAAACTAGATAGAAAACTCCATATTTACATCAGAGAATTCAGAGAGGAAGGTCCATCTGAAACTGAAATTTCGAGCTCTATTTATAGGCTTCGGTAAGCCTCGCGCGTCGCGACGCGCACGTTTCTTCTTGCGTCGTGACGCGCTGATGTGTCAGCTTCTGATTGGTCCGCTTCAGATTCTTATCTGCCACATGACGTGGTGATGATGTGGCACTGACGTGGCGACACATGGCGAAAGTGATAGTCGGCACCGTAGGATTGCGACACGTGGCATGCTGTGATTGGATGATGATGACGTGGCAGTGATGTGGCAAGTTGACTCGGTTAACTAGTGATGTGGATGATGATGTGGAGTGACATGTGGCGACACCTGGCGATGGCGATTATCGGCACCATAAGATGATAACACGTGTCACGGTGCACGTTAGTATATCGGCTGTGATGGTGACACATGGCACAGCACACGTTAGTAAAGTCAAACTTCCCAGATTCTGACATGTGGACCCTGCACACGTTAGCAAACTTGCGGCGCACGTTCGGCGTCGTGACGCAGCCTGCGCGTCGTGATGCGTCAAATGACAAAATTACCATTTTGCGTTATTTTCACTGTTTTGGCCCCAAATCACCTTCAGAATGTCCTGAAACTTTATTTATCTACAAAATAACACAAAACACATCAAAATATTCACAAAACTCAAGAAACTATACAAAATATTAGGTCAAATGAGTGGGAAATAATGATACATTTACCACTCATCAAATGCCTATTATCAGCGTGTACCACTTCCACTTCGTCTTTCTGATTCCAAAAGACCAGACACTGATGGAGAGAGGAAGGGATACATCGGCTGCCGTGGATCCAATCTCATCCCAGAATCATGTTATACGTGGTTGGTCTGTCTATAACAAAAAATACCATCGTCTTAGTGGTACTCCCCACCTGTAAGTCTAATGGGATGACTCATTTAGCCGTTGTTGCTCCCCCATTGAAGCTCGTGAGCACTACTTCCGTAGGGATGAGATCGTCCTCTGACTTCGCTAATCGTCCCAACATCCTGACTGGGATAACGTTAATGGCCGCTCCATTGTCGATCAACACCTTGGTGACTGGTATTCCATTCGCCTTTGCCTTGACATACAGCGGTCGGAGATGCTTTGTCATTTGCTGCGGTGGTTTTGGAAACGTCACTTTCCCTGATATTCCTATTTCCATTGCTTGTTCATTACTCGCACCCTCTCGAGGTGAGTCTTCCTCTTCGTCCCATCCGGAAGGTGGCAACGTGATCGATCCGTTGTGGGATGCATCATTGGCGAGCATCCTCTGTTTCTCTGCTCTGGTTACAATCCGTCTTATTTTGGGTCTTCCGTATAGTACGAGATATTGGGATTGTCCCAAGTCTTCTCCCAGTGTCCCCACAACTAGATTTTCGGGCTTCGTACAACTCTCTGAAGAGCCGATTCTGTGTCATCCCCTTTCTTCGTGCTTCAGTTCTTATATATATTTCTTACTCCACATCTGTCAGCTCCTCATCCGAGACTCCCCTGCCGTCAATGGTAAGTGTTGCAAATTCTGTCTCCTCTCCGTCGTAGACATCTTCACTCCTTCTAGGGGTCCCATTATTATTCCGCCTGAACTTTTCAGACAACAGATAATGATTAGCCACAACCGGTGGCATTTCTACCGAACTGAATAACAATGGGTGGTTCTTCATCATCTTTCTCATCCTGCTTCTTTCATCGGTCAAATTTGGTTTGCTCTTTACAACCTGGATTGATTTTCTCTTTGCCACCGCCATCCTTGACGCCCGCAACTAGCTTTCTTTTCATAGGGGTGTCGGTTGGAATATCGTGGTCTCGCTCTTTATAGCCAGTAGTAGCTTTCACCTCACACCGCTGGCGCATCATCCGGCCATAATTCATTTGATGTCGCCTCAACTGCGTCCTTGTCATTTCATCCACATGAGGATAGCTCTTCCCTCGCTGATGGTACGAATGCCACACGTTGGGCCGATGAATCTTCGGCCTAAACGTCTTGATATTCTGGACGAAGTTTGAGTGTTCTCCATAGAACCTTGGTGCGAAGGTTTTCGGTTGCCACACTACTGGTTCCCTTCTTGGCGGCTTCATTTCACAAGTCTCTTCCAGTTCTTTCATCCATTCTATACTGTTCTGGCAGCGAACACACAAATTTTGTGGAACCTTTCCTCCTTGGTGTGGTTCTATCCTTTCAAGAGCACTATGGCGTTGATCGTTCTGATCTTCATCTAAGACTAGCTTAAATTTTGGCAAGTTCATCTTAGTAAGGTCGGAATTGATCATATTCAGCTCCAACGGTTTAGAGAACAGGTTGTCGTCCACTGCCATTTTTTTTTCGAACGTTATTCGTCCAGATTCTATGGCATCCTGTAACACATTTCGAAACACAAGACAAGTGTTATTTGAATGAGACCATGCATTATGTCATTTACAATTTTTTTTACCACTAACTTGCTCGGGGCTTGGCAATTTGTGGCGGTCGCTAAACTTAATTTGTTTATCTCTATATAATTGATCGAATATGACATCAAAAGAAGAATTTCTACTTTTTTTTGTCATTTTCTATCTCTGGGCGTGGTTCGGCCCACGTCTTACAGACATATGGCTTTCCCTTAATTAATTCGGCCAAGCATAAGTCAGCCGATTCAACATTCATTTCGCCTATCTCATAATTTGCATTCCTATAATAAGTTCCCTTACTACCATTCTTCATTTGCTCTTCCTCCCTCAATAATTGTTCATATCGCACTACGCTAGTGGTGAGTTAGAGGAGGTCCCATAATTCTCGAACTTGAAATTTCTTTTTAAGTCAAAATTAAGACAACTTTGAGCGATTTTCACGAACTCACTTCTGGTAAAGGTATGTAATATCGGCCTCGGGCCGCTTTAAATCTTTGTAAGAACGTTTTAGCCCATTCTCCTGGCAACTGCCTCAAATTCGCCAAATCGGCCAAAGTCACTTCAGATTCGATTTTATAGAACTGCGCGTGGAACAGTTGCTCCATTTGGTGCCAGTTTTCCACCGAATTGGGTGGTAGGCTGTTATACCAGGAAAAAACTATCACTGATAACGAGCCATGAAATAATCTTAGTTTATGGAAATCATTCTTTTCCCCACACTGCAGAGTAAACCGCCCTATATGTTTTATGGTGGAAACTTCTCCAGATCCCGTGAACAGAGAAAACTCAGGTATTTTAAAATTCTTGGGCCACGTATACGCTAAATTGATCCAGTCCGGATACAGTTTTTGATATCTTGGTCGAATCGGCCTGACCCCCAAACCGAATTGATTTTGGAGAATCTCAGTCATTTGTTCTCTTAACATGTCGTTGCCATTGAATGGTACCCCTACATGCGGTGGTTGTGGCCCTCTTACAAATGGGACATGGTCTAGACCCTGTTCTTGTAAACCTTAGGGCAACACTACTTCATGTTGCATTACATTCGACCCTAGGTGTGGGCCAAGACCACCAGGATTTGTCCCTCCTCGGGGTATTGTTGGGGCAGTAGTCCCTTGTGGAGGAGGAACATTGCTTGGACCAGCTTCCTGATTACTTGATGCAGGAGGAGGTGTAATCCATGGTGGGATTGTCCCCCCGTTTACACATTTGGCCATTAGCTCATTTAATGAACTCAGGTGTTTGGCCATTTTTTCGTAATGTGAATTACTAGTCGAAATAAACTTATCTATGACATGCGTGTTTTGAAGCCTAACCTGTTCGACAATGTCCTGGGTGAATTCACCGAACATGGCGCGCATCACGTTAAGGTTGAACTCTCGCATAGTGTCATAACGACTTGTTTCTGCCAGACCCTCAAAATGGCCCACAACCGTTGGAACATGAGGTTGGTTGGTTTGCTCTAATCCCATTTCCTCTGTACATGAACCAATCTGAGTGTTCTTTTTTGGAGGCATCTTCACTTCTTGCACCAAATCTCACACTGTGATCGCCAAAAACTGTTTGCACAATTTTTTGTCAGTACGCGTGTAAGGTCAAAACCTCTTGAGACACAGTCCCAGAAAGGAGTGTTTGATTCCAAGAAAATATCTATAAGGGGCACAAACGTACAAATTACAGTTCTAAAGATTACTAAGCTAAGAAATTAAATTAATTGCTCGTTCTGAGTATTCATTTTTTTTTTGCTTCTTTCTGCATTTGGGCCTTTTATAGTGCATGACTTTACCAAACATTAGTGCATTTTCGTTGTCTTCTTCCCCTTGAGCCCCCACGTTCTCTATGCATATGCAACTGCTGGATCATGCGAGCAACTGTTGGATCATGCGTGTAACCGTTGGGTAACTTACTAAATCATGAGGGTTGCCACCAGTTTGCGTATATGACACGTCGAATGTATCTTATAATTAACCAACCGTTTTGGAAGTGCCTCTTATTTCTTCATGATTATTCGCTTATTCCTTGGATTATCCTGAATTAAACCCTTCTTCGTCCTGACGTCAATCTTTTTCGTCATTAGATGTGTCATCCCTTTTCGTCCTTCCTCGGCCCAGTCGTCCTAGGGAGATTTATTTCTGTCAACATATATATATATATATATATGTATATATGTATGTATGTATCAGAGAGATGTTTCAACATAAATTTGGAGTCATTGATTTAAGCGAATTCAATGGTAGATACTCAAAGTCGAAATAACACTTAAAAATGTGTAGATTTTTGAATTATCAATCCAATGTTGGATTGATTTCAATCAATAATTGAATTTTGATATATAGATTTGTGTCAAAAATTTGACCCATTTCTTTATTGTTGAAACTTAATCCTTTAATTGTTTCAATTTATAATTAACTATTATTCCTTTGATTGTTTCAATTTGTCATATACATTTACAAAGAGGTTCTTGACATAGCTATGCTTGATTAAAATTTGTTTGTTACACTTCGTAGACAACAGATTGACCGTGATGAAAATTTGATCATAGTATTTACCGCGCCGCCAACTCAGTTTACAGCTCCTCAGCCAGCCTCGGGGTCCCTCCAATTTCCACCCAATCTATCCCGCGAAACACGCTTCAAGTGTCAACCCATAACTAAACGACATCGTTTTCCAAAAAATACTGCCGTTTTCAACCCAACTTCTTTCTCCAAAATCAAAATCATCGATTTCACATCGCGCAGACTCCTAGACGACGTAAACAGATTTGTAATTAGCAGTTGTTTTAAATGGATCGTCGGAGGACGGGGAGTCCGGTGTACGGCCGGCAATGGAGCGGGGGATCGAGCAGTTCGGGCTCGTCATCGCCGGCGCACCCTCAGGCGCGGCTCCAGCCGGCCGTATCGTCCATCAAGCGCAACCAGAACGTCGCTGCCAAGGCTGCAGCGCAACGCCTTGCTAAGGTCATGGCGTCACAGACCGCCGCAACTAACGACGACGACGACGACGACGACCGCGATGACGATCTCGCCTTCCACTTTGCTCCTTCCTCAACTTTCTCCTCCAGAAGCAGTCGCGGTAGTAACAGTGATAATACTACGTTTTCGGCGATTTCGAGTACTAGGACTAATAGATCTCCGTCTCCTGCGGTAATCTTATTAACCGATGTCGTTTCTGATTCTTAACTGGCTGCGTGGTGTTTGATCTGATTAGAATGATTTGGTGCTTTGATTAGTTAGGTCGGACCTTAGTAGAACATACAACATCAGTGCGGTCCACGTCAGCTGGAAGGCCATCAACGATGTCTGTTAGAACGACGCCGTTGGTGCCACCAACTAAACCGTCAGTTAGAACTCCTGTTACTATACCTCCGATCGAGCCTCCTAGTAATAGGATAAATAAAAGGTATGCACTGATTTGTGAGCTTAGCGCAGTTCAGGTTTGTCTAATTGACTCTGGTTGGATTTTTATATGCGGCAACGTGAATGACTGAATTTTGTAGACTGTAGTGTTGAATTATAAGTGTTTAATTTGTATTTCAATACCACCCGCTCTGAATGGGACTGGAATACTGGATTATGGAGCTGTTTTATTTAGTGTAACTTAGTAACAGAATCTGTTAAAAGCTAGAGACTATCAAGGGAGTGCTGGATGGTTGATCACTTGATTGTGCCAAAGTGTTTTTTAGATCCAGATTTTCATTTTATAAGGCATTATAAAACTATTTCTGCGGCAAATAGGAATGTGCTTTTCTGTTTAGCATTTATTCTTACTCTAGTTATCCATTCGGTAGATAGTTATATCGTAAGGGGTATTGGATCCTTTTAGGCACATGCTATTTTCATGTCCTTTGTACGTATATTCAATCTTAAGCATTATAAGTATCTTAATCAAACAAATTGTTGAAAAATTTGTATCAATTTTTTGGTTTGTGTTTATATGTATGGGTGTGTGTGTGCGTGCATAAATATTATTTGTATGTTCTAGATCACTAATTAGTCATTACGTGTTAATATTGCGTTTATTAAATGATTATGAAGTCATAAGAATCTCATCATTCATACAACCTGGTGGTTTTTGTTTTACCTAGTGAAACCTTTCATTTGTTAATGTTGCTGGGTTTAGGATTCCATGGTGGAATCCCCCATAAAGCAAAACAAATCATCAGACACTGTCCTTTTGTGCTTTTGTTTTCCCACGCTCATGGCAGAACTCCTAAACAGCCAATATATGTTTATGTCTATCATCTTTGCCTATCTTTCTTGTATGGATGAAGGTGCTAATTGGAGCAGTAATTTCATACACTTTTGATATCTTGACCTACATTAGTCTTAATTGTTGTAGGTTTCCACCAGAAATTCCAAAACTCAACTCTCAAGATGCAGGGGATCAGCGTGAAGCCTCTGCACTCCGTGATGAAGTATGTCACTCTCACCATCAACTTCTTTCTTGTTAATAGACAATATAACTTCAAAATATTTTGGTACAAGCTATGAGCTGGTTAGATCAGTATTCAACATCAACGTTACTTTTGGGAAATCGAAATATGTCTTGAAGCAGTAGGTTTTGAGCTAATTATTCTAATAAATTGCAGCTTGACATGGTACAAGAAGAGAATGAGGATTTACTGGACAAGGTGAGATCCATCCTGACCATAAATTATATTGTTTCTTTGCCTAAATTGTACGTTCATAAGATTTATGCCTAAGCACACTACAGCTTCGACGTGCTGAAGAAAGACGTGAGGAATCGGAGGCTAGAGCTAGGGAGCTTGAGAAACAGGTCAGTTGTATTTCATCGTGATAGAGTTGTAATTTGGGTTCAATTGTGATGGCACAATGTAAATGTTAGCAATTCATTGGCATGGTCAACTTGTGCACTCACAGGGCTCCTGCCAATGTAAATGTTAGCAATTCATTAGCATGGTCGACTTGCCCACCAATTGGGCTCATGCCTGGCACTGGCTTGATCAATCCCCAGTCGTGCTGGTACAAATTCTCTTTAAATGGCACGACATGACCCAGTTTGCATCTCTACAGCTTGATATTTCTAAATTTTCAATAGAAAATGGGTCATGTTGAATTCTTTAAAGCATGTAGTACAATTAGGGTTACGGGGCATGATACATTAATAACCAATTATCTTCATGTATATTTTTTATTATTCTATAATCCAATTCACCAAGCTGAGTTATGGAAGCATCTTTGTTTATGTCTGACACCTTAAATTTATGTCAGATACCATTTGTGGTCACTCATTTTTTCATAATGTTTTAAGTGCTTGTTAAAGTAGATGTTCTAATGTTGTGTTTAATTTGTATCTAGGAGTTTTCAAAAAATATTGTATAAATCAGTATGCTAAAGTTAAGGGTTGTTACAACTGCTTCGATGTCTCAGAATTTTTTGTTCTTTGGTGTCTGATAAATGCAATGCTCACCGCCCACCCCCTTCTCCCCTCCCCGCCCACCCAACCAAACCAAATCAAGCCAAACTAAAAAATACCCTTTTCCCATTAGGTGGGGTCAGCGACATGGATCTTTTGACACCATTGTACTCTATATGAGATCATTTTTTTATCAAGCTTCATAAAATCTAGGTCTCTTTCCATGTCAATTTAGGTCTTTCCTTACCTCACTTGACATGTGGCGGCATCATTTGCTCTCATTTTCTTACCCACCCACAAAAAAAAAAAAAAATGAATCTTGGATGTGTTCGAGGAATCTTTTATATATATGTGCATACCAACGTGGATGCAAAATAAAGCTGACTTGTAGGAGTGCAATTTATTCATAGTTTTTGGGACAACTGTAACAATATTTTAGCTTGTAGTTCATGTGCTTGCATTAACAGAATAGAAATATAGGTCTACCAATTTTTTAATTCTTCGTTTGACATTTTTTGTGTGTACAGTCTTTAAGTTGTCAGCTTCTTTGATTTCAAACCCAGAGTTGCAATTATAAACTATGTAGCTATTCATGATATTGTTGGTCTGGTGGCATTTGCTTCCCATGTTTGAACATACAAACTATTCTGTATCTAGTTAGAATTTATCACGTTTCTTTCCAAGTCAATAAAATTAGGTTTTCCTCAAGCATCTGGATTTTAGCTCTTAATTGAGTTAAATTGATAAAAATGCCTAGAAAAGTTCTGCAAGTTTCCAAATGCTGTTGGTAATGATACACCATTACTCATTTTCACAATTAATTCTCATAGGTTGCTTCTCTTGGAGAAGGGGTATCCCTGGAAGCCAAGTTGTTGAGCAGGTAAACTCATGCAGTTTTCCCTATTCTTTTGTGTTATTGAATCTTCTGGTTATGATTTTTGTAAACTTTGCCTGCAGGAAGGAAGCAGCGCTACGTCAGAGAGAGGTAAATAAATTGTTAGCATTATATTAGCTGCAACATAAAAATGACTTTGTCTGGGTTGGAACTGTTACTTCACTTTTTTTATGTAACCTTCAGGTTTAGAGATTAGACCATTACTTGACTGTTTTCTGCTGTCAGATTATCTACCTGGACCTTTCTATCAGTTTTAGACTTTAAGTTTAGCATACAAATAAAAAGATGGGATCTAGTTTTCCCTTTTGGAATTAAACATATGGCTTTTAAATTTTACTTCTTTCAAGTAGCTATTGGCTAACAAAATGTTGACCACAGGCTGCTCTTAAAGCTGCAAAACAAAGGACTGATGGAAGAGATGAAGAGGTTGCATCCCTTCGTTCAGAAATCCAGGTGAAGCATGCTAAGAATACTGTGTAGTTGAATGGTTTCTGACAGAGAGTAATAATACCATGTCTTGTTTATTTTAATTAGAATTTGAAAGATGAGGCTGCCACAGCTGTGGAACAATTACAAGAAGCAGAATCTGAAACAAAAGCTCTAAGG
The DNA here is from genome assembly GCA_019454045.1 of Zanthoxylum bungeanum. NCBI lineage: Eukaryota > Viridiplantae > Streptophyta > Magnoliopsida > Sapindales > Rutaceae > Zanthoxylum > Zanthoxylum bungeanum. The sequence continues at coordinate 44,047 of SKCR01014280.1, read as the reverse complement.
TCAATGACACAGAGAATGATATTGACCCAGGAAGAAATGGTTTGTCCATTGCAATTAAGTGAGATTTATTTCTAGTTGTTTCTATGCTAACTGTATGCTGCACCTATCCTGTAGGAGGAAGTTGTCCTGAAGAGATGTTGGCTTGCACGCTACTGGGGTTTAGCTGTACAGCATGGTAGTAAACTTGCTATAATCTTCTTTAACTTGAAAGATGAACTGAATTGCATTATCTAGTCTCTTTCTTTTTCTTTTCATATTATTTTAGCATCGGCACATATAGATTACTAGAGCCTGGTTATAAAATTGCTCCCTTCATGTGTCTGGTTGAAGACCCCATGTCCTCTGTTATAATTGTAGTGAGATTGAGAGGGTTCTAGTATTTTCATGAACAGTAGGTAATTTATTATGAACTAGCTTTTGTGATCTTTAAATAATGTAGAAAAAGACAGTTTTGCCACGTTTTATTTTCCTCTCCTTGTTTCTGTTTACTGCTTTCCACCACCTTACTCCTTTGATTTCTGTCCCCTTTTTTTTTTGACCTGGTATTAAGGCAAAAAATTTCAAAATTTCTTTGCTCGGCAAATTAATGCAATTTCATTCTTTGAGCATTTTGGTGCCGGAAAACTTTATTTTGACACTGGATTTGCTGTTGATACCTAATGCTATAGGCTTTGAGTGAGTGCCAATATTTTATTTGTAAGACAGTCTAATTTGCTTTTTCGTGTGGTTGGTTTTGCTTTATAGGCATTTGCGCAGACATAGCAGTGTCAAAGCATGAACACTGGTCAGCTTTGGCTCCTCTTCCCTTTGAAGTTGTCATTTCTGCTGGACAAAAGGCCAAAGAGGAGTCCTGGGAAAGAGGTTAGTATACCTTCTGAATTTGCTGGTATTTTATCTTGATTGAAGTTTTCACAACTTGCATTTACTTAGCTTATGATTTTATATGATGGAGCAGCTGTTGGTGATCCTGGTAGGAGCAAACATGTACGGGATTTGAGTGATCTAACTGGAGAGGGAAATATTGAGACTATGCTTTCAGTCGAAATGGGTTTGAGAGAATTAGCTTCTTTAAAGGTTTCTCTTTATACTAGTAAATTCTACTCTGTTTTTGGTTTTTTCTTTTTGCTTGTTTTGGTAGAAATTGGGTTTTGGCTATGTTAGTCAGTATATATGTTCAATTTTTTTTGGAGGGTGCTTCAATTGTTGAACGTGCATGAAAAATTTATTGTTGGGCCTTGGCTACTCATGGACATGTGACCTGTGAATGATTGCTATCTGGAGTATGTGAAATTCGAACATTTTTGTCTTCCTGTTCTACTACCACATTCTTTCTTTATGTTTATATAATTGAATAGCTGAGAGACGATTTTCATGGAAGAAATATGGTGGGTTGTGAGATTTTTCTGCAAAATGTCAGGCTTAAAAGTGAATAATTCAAAAAGTGTTGTTTTTGGAGTGAATTCAAGTGTGGAGAAGATTCAGTCTTTTAAGCCTGAGATTTTTCTGCAAAATGTCAGGCTTAAAAGTGAATAATTCAAAAAGTGTTGTTTTTGGAGTGAATTCAAGTGTGGAGAAGATTCAGTCTTTAGCTGACAGTATAGGATGTGAAGTTGGTTGTTGGCCTCTTAAATATCTGGGTCTACCTTAAGGGGAAAAGCCTAAGACAATGGAATTTTGGAATCCTGTGGTTGAAAAGATCCAGAAAAGATTTCAAGGTTGGAAAAATACTTTTTTATCTAAGGGTGGAAAACTAACTCTCATTCAATCTGTTCTAGATAGCATCCCTATTTTTTTATCTCTCGGTTTTCAAGATTCCTTGCAAGGTGGCTGATTATATTGAAACTATGATGAGAGATTTTTTATGGGAGGGTTTTGAAAGGAAAAGGAAAGTTCACTTGGTGAACAGGAAAACAGTAACAAAGGGGAGAGAGTATGGGGGCTTAGGGATAGGTAATGTTAAAATAAGAAATATTGCTTTGTTAGGAAAATGGTTATGGAGGTTTGTGTTTGAGAAAGAAATCATTTGGCATAGGGTGATAAAGGGTATTCATGGGGTTGAAAATAATTTGAGAATTCCAAAAAGGGTAGATAGGAGGTTTGAGAGAAGCCCATGGAAATACATAGTTAGTTCTTGGCCTGATTTTAGATTAAATATTAAGATAAATGTTGGTGATGGAAGACTTATTAGGTTTTGGGAGGATATTTGGGTAGGAAATGCTTATTTTGCAGAAAAATTTCCTAGATTGTATAGGATTATTAGAGAGAGAAGTTTCTGTTGAGAGGAGAAGGTTGGGGGAGGAAAACCATGGAGCTTGGGACTTAGATTTGAGAAGAAATTTGAAGGATGAAGAGAGTTCAGAAGCTGCTGAGTTGTTAGATATAATTGATGATGTTTTGCTGATAGAAGGGAAGAAGGATAGTTGGTATTGGATAGAAGATCAGTCAGGGTTTTTTTCTTGCAAGTCTTATTTTCAGAAGTTATTAAAGAGGGAGTCAGTCTCGAGTTTCACCGCTGGAAAGCTCATATGGAAAAGTAAATCACCTTCAAAAGTTAAATTTTTGGCATGGCTTGTAGCTCTCAATAAAGTAAATACCATGGACAATTTTCAAAAAAGGTGGCCAGGAAATGCTTTGAATCCACAATGGTGTGTTTTATGTAGACAAAATGAAGAAACAGCTAATCATATATTCATTCATTGCTTTTATACTAAGGAAGTATGGTGTAGATTGTTGAAGGAGGCTGGTTTGCTATGGGTATGACCTGGAAATTGTAAAGATCTGTTTGAGCAGTTTTTGTTTCCTTTTAAAGGAAGTAAGAAAGCCAATCTTCTATTTAGGTAAGGGATCATGGCTTTATTTTGGGAAGTTTAGGCTGATAGGAACAAAAGGATTTTCGAAGATCAAAAGGGTGCGGAAAGTTTTGAGCTGTTGGATAAAGTTTATCTACCATTAATAGAAATTGGATAAGTGTTGTTAAATAGATTCAATTTTTAGTTTTTTTGAGCTGTTCAGTCTTTGTTTTGTTTAATTGTAAGATCAGTGGATCCCTTATCCACTTTTGTGTAATGTTTATGTTATTTCTTAATAAAGTTCATGTTTCCTATCAAAAAAAAAAAAAGAAGCTAATTTACATTTCATTAATTTTTATATCACTGCTTTTTCAAGGTTGAAGATGCTGTTGTGCTGGCATTGGCCCAGCACAGAAGACCAAATACAGTTCGACAATCGATCTCTGGTATTTTATTTTATCTATGTAACTCACAAATTCCCTGTTGTTTTCATGATCATTACAGCTAAGTTGTATTCCTCAATTTACATTTGTAAAGCCCTTTTGTTTTATATTATTATTTTTCAAATGAAAGATGTGTTGGCTTTTTGGCATTATTGGAGTCATTAAAATTAAAATACTTCCCTTGAAGTCTCTGGACATCTGGTTCCATTTTGTAGCTCCTTGTTTCTTCAATAAATTACATGTTTAGCTTCCTTTAATAATAATAATAATAAAAAAATCAAAGGCTTCCTGACATTATTGTACTTCGATTTTTTTCATCTGGTTAATCAATTTCACTTTGGAAGTATTTTATAATTTTTGTGTTAATGGAAGGTCTAAGGATTGGCTAATGATAAACATGGAAATCATCATTCTCATGCATTAACCTACTTGTTTTTTAATTTTCAGATTCCAAATCACCCGGTGATCCAAAATTTATAGAGGCATTTGGTAAGCAATTTTATCTCCTCTGTAACTGTTATAGATAAATTATGGACATTAAACTTAACTGTCATATTGAGAGTATTCCCTCAGTTGTTATTATAGAAATAGTTTTCAGTTCCAGAATTTTTTGACTCTCACTGCACTTGTGATATAGGTCCAGGATTGAAGTATCTTTTTTACAAGCTTTGTTGTTGCATTACAATAATTGTAGCGTCGTATAGTTTGGTTTGAATTGAAACAAATATTCTCGGAATGAACAAAAATTAGAGTTTTTATAGCAAGTTCTTTTAGCCTTTTTTCCCTTCCTCTGCAGAATTAGGCGAAGAGGAGGCAGAAGATGTTCTGTTTAAAGAGGTCAGCCGCCTTTTATATCGTTTTTCTTTTATAGAATATTTTGACACTGCTTTGTGTCTGTACTCACAATCCTATCGATGACTTTCTTTTCTAACAATGCAGTTGCTTTATTAAACAGTGTTCTAAAACGCACAGCCTAGGGGCGCCTAGGCGGCGTGTTTACGTTAGGCGGCATAGTGTCGCACGATTTTGGGCCCGTCGGCCCTATTAGGTGGCAGCTGGTTTGGCCGCGCTGCCTGGAGCCACCGCGCTTGGCTGCTGTTTTAAAACTCAAGAGAGAGAGAGATGACGAATTAACAAAAAAAAGGAACCAGTGAGAAACAAAGAGAGAGGATGAATTAAAGAGTGAAACCAAAGGTGGTAATAATAGGTGGAAATGCAACCATTGCAATCTACAATAAAGAAAAGAGAGAGATGATAATTAGGGTTTTTGTTGGAGCCGCCAAAATGAGAGGGAGAAAATGATTTAGAGTAAGGGCTTTTGTGTTTATATATGTAGTAAGTTATCGGTTGGAATAGCAAGCAAAATGGGCCAAGGCTTATTAAGTTGAAGAACTTAATTAGTTTAACTGTATTTTTATTCGGTGTTGCTTTTTATTTCATATTTAATACTTTTAAATTACATTATTCTTATTTATATAATATTTTTTAAATTTCACATTGTTTATACAACATTTTCACCTGTTGGCTGTTGTTGGATTAGTGGTTAAAGACAACCCTAATTCTTCTTCAATTAACCATAGTGACAATACCCATCTTTTCTCTCTAAAACTAAATTCTTCTTAATTTTATCCCAACTTGTTCCATCCAAAGCATTTCCTATAAGTTAAAAACACATTCTCACCATTCAAAACATCCATTTTGGATAAAAATCAAAAGCCCCAATTCTTTAGGCATAAATCCTAATTTTCAGAAAAACCCTAATTTCTTCAATTCTTGTTAGTTTATCATCAAATTGACCATATAAAAACATTCCCCATCACTCCAGCAACATTTTACTAGAATTAATTTGTTCAAATTTCACCAAACCTAAAAATTTGAAATATCTCCAAATTGATCTGAAATCCTAATTTTCAAAAAACACACCCAAAACCCTTATTTTAACCATTGGCCGAGGAATTTCCTAGTCCCGGCCTAGGCGCCAGGATGCCGTCCGACTAGCGCCCATCGAGTTTTAGAACATCGTTATTAAACAAAGAAAATTGACTATTTAAATTCCATGCTTTCTCCCAGTATCATTTTCTGAACTTTTTGCGACCAAATGGGTAGGTCCACGTTGGCGTTTTGTTCTTCTGTAAATCTACATTTGTCAGATCATGTGGTCCAGTATAAGTTGATTTGTCACGCCGCCTTTAGGCCACCCCTCAAAATCCCTCAAGGGAACAAAATAAAAGATAAAAACATCATTAAATTTTTTTTAATCTTGAGTGGTTTTACGAATTTGTTATTAGGTTAGCAACTTGATGTTTTGAGATGAGTTAACTGTTCTTTTTTACTCTTGATGATGTTTATATAATGTCTTGGTAAGTTGGAGATCATAGTTCTCGGATCTTGAATTATTCAGGCTTGGCTGACATATTTCTGGAGAAGAGCTAAAGTGCACGGTGTGGAGGAGGATATAGCGGAAGAGCGGTTACAGTTTTGGATCAGTCGTAGCGGGCAGTCTCCGACATCACATGATGCTGTTGATGGTAATATTTACATTTAATAATTTCTTACTGAAGTCTGAAAGTAAGATATGTTAGGTATTGTCTCTGCAACTAAAAGTGCATTGATCTAATGGTTAAAAATTGGATCACAGAATGAGTCGCCCATTTATCTATTTTTATGCAGTGCAATTAATAGAAGTACAAGAAATAGCGTTTAATATTGTCAGCTCTTTGATAAAATAATAATAAATCAGTAGATTCTCTATACCATTGGATTATAGTCGGAATTGTGTATCCTATCTAGAATTTAGGTGACAGAAACCTATTGTACTTGGACACAAATGTTGAACCATCATCCTTCTGAATTCAATAGGTTTAGACTTGATCGGCGATAAATGCCACAGGCCCTCCTTTTCGAAAGATCTCACAATGATATGATAGCTAAGACAGTTGGAAATTTGTTTCTTGTTTTAAGTCAATATTTATCGCATGCCATTTAATCTTATAATACAGAGTTACCGAGTTGGTAACATTTAATGTTAGCTTTTGACTTTTAAGTCTTAATCATTGGATTAAATGGAATGAGTGATTAAGAAATTATGTCAAAATCTGAAGAAAAAAAAGATTTCAAATTTTATATATAGGCTTTGCTAGTGTCGGGTCTCCTATAGTGTCTTGCAAGTTGTAACAATATACATGTGACCGTTGATGTGAAGTAGACTTAACATTTAAGCATAGATTTCTTACAATCTTATTACAAGTCTCAAGTTTGTAGCCAGGCCAGTATTGATGCCCACAGTGAGACTTGTAACAATATACGTGTGACTTGTAACTGGGTTTGTAACTATCTTATTAAAAGTTTCAAGATGTATGTTACAAGTCATTAGTATGTTGTTACAAGTCTCATATGTCACATAGATGCTGGCCTGATGATGTAGCTATTTTCATACTAGGCATGGTTGTTGGGATTAGGTTTAGATAAGTACAAAGTGATATTCATCCAAGGTTCTTGCTCCACCAACCTTAGCTACCTCTATTGTAGGCTGAAGCATAGTCTATTAAAGTTTTAATTACAATACGACACTGCAACTTACATCAATGATTGGAATTTCTGTTTTGGGGCAGTTGAGCGAGGTTTATTGGAGCTGAGGAAGTTGGGGATAGAACAGCAACTCTGGGAGGCATCTCGAAGAGAAATTGACCTGCCTGCTTCTGCAGGAGTTGCTAATCACAAACCTGCAACGGATTCAGATATGTCTTCATAATGGACCAATGTTTTGATTTTTGATGAGTTTGCTCCTTTCTTTCCATTTTTTTTCTTCCTCTTCTTTTTTGTGAATGACAACCTGCTTGTGCCAATTTTTATGCATATAATATGTTCTTTTCTTTATATGAATTTCCCAGTTTGCTTTTTTTCTTTTCATTCAGCAACATTAAACTTGGTTACCTTTGCTGGTCTTGAATACCCCGAGAACTATGATTGCACGAGTCTGTAACTAAATCGCATGTAGTGTGAAACTGGATGCTTAGATCAAATAATTTTTTTTATGTAATTGGTTTTGTAATTCTTCTTTTTCACGACCTGTTTAATTAGACCAATTTTTTTTTTAAACATATACCAGTTATTTGTATGCTGTCTTATTCTGGTAAAAGTATATACTGTTGAACTCTTTACAAACTTGTAATATCGTAATTGCTCTTTATAATTGATATGTTAATTATGAAGCATGGTGATTATATTTCTCGCATCATGTCATTTTTATTACATAAATTTTAAATAACCATATATCATGAATCCCTAAATTAATCCGCTTGTAATAATGAAAAAAGTTGTAAAAGAAGAGAAGTCGAGATTATAATTTGAGCTCCACATGATGAAGCTCTTTCTCATTACCTTCCATCATCAACTTTCATACTGAGCACATTAAAAGACCCATGGCTTGTGAGAAGTTTTATACTACAATTTTATTGATGCTGAATAGAATAAAGAAATTGAACATGTAATGATAATCTTAATAGTTAATACTAGCAAGCAATTACTGCAATTTCCAACTATCTGCTACTACTGAATCGTGTATGCATCAGAGTGTCCTTAAATCTCAATCACCTATCAATCAACAGCTTCCAAATCTACAGTCTTTCCAAGAAAGCAGACTACAATTATATAGCCAGTTGAAATCAAAATGGAAGTAGAGAAACATCTCAAAATAGATTTCAGTTTACACAACAGCGATTGGGTCTGGCAACGACTCTGGAGCGCCACTGCTGCCGTTGAGCACAGTCACGTTCCCATCAGAATCAACATCAACGATGACTGAGTCACCCTCTTTAATCTCTCTTGCAAGCATCTTCTCGGCCATGCTGTCTTCCAAAAGTCTCATGATGGCTCTTCTCAACGGCCTTGCTCCATAGCTTGGGTTATACCCTTCCTCGACCACCCTCTCTCTAAATCTCTCTGTTACTTGGAGCTCGATTTCCTTTGCCTTGAGTCTATCAAAAACCTCCTTGAGCATAATATCAGCGATCTCTTTAACCTCCAGCTTTGTGAGCTGTCGGAAAACAATCATCTCATCCAATCTATTCAAGAACTCTGGCCTGAAGTACTGCTTCAGTTCCTCAGTCACCAGACTCTTAATCCTATTGTAACTGCTATCTTTCTCATCATAATCAAGATCAAATCCTATGCGGCGACCCCCCTTCTCAATAACACTGCTTCCGACATTTGATGTCATTATCAGAAGAGTATTCTTGAAGTCTACAGTTCTTCCCTTGCTGTCCGTCAATCTTCCATCCTCGAGAATTTGAAGCATCATGTTGAAGACATCAGGATGAGCCTTTTCAATCTCATCAAAGAGTACAACAGTGTAAGGGCGACGACGAACAGCCTCAGTCAGTTGACCACCTTCTGTGTAACCAACATAACCAGGCGGTGAACCAATGAGTTTGGAAACAGTGTGTCTCTCCATGAACTCACTCATATCAAGCCGGATCATGGCCTCTTCAGAGCCAAAGTAATAAGCAGCTAGTGCTTTGGCTAGTTCAGACTTCCCCACACCAGTTGGACCAGAAAAGATAAAACTAGCAATTGGTCGATTCGGGTTCTTGAGTCCAACACGGGCACGGCGGATAGCACGACTAATAGCTTTGACAGCTTCGTCCTGACCAATGACTCTCTTGTGAAGGGTCTCTTCCATCTTGAGAAGGCGATCAGATTCATCAGTTGAGACTTTTTCAACTGGAATGCCAGTCCAAGCAGAGACAATATGTTGAATGTCCACTTCAGTCACAACAGGACCAACATCCCCAGCTTCCGTCTCAGCCTTGCTCATCTCCTTACCTTTATCTACGACAGCTGTTATCTGAGCCTTGAGGTCCATTTCTCTATCACGCAACTCCCCGGCCTGTTCCAAAAATTGTGTATATCATAAGCTGGCTAAATCTTGCAAGAAGCATATAGAAGAAAAAATGTTACCATCACATAACCATTCAATTTTCGGATACTAAAAATCTCAGTTCTGAAATTACAATTGATAATTTTACCACAATCACAAAATATCATCCACGGTCCTGTAAAACTCATGCTCTCAAAATAAAGCGATGGCTTGCAACCGCGCGCACACCAATTGGTAGTTCATACCTTTTCAAAGTCTTGGCTGCGAACAGCTTCATTCTTCTCCTTAGTTATCTGCCTGAGCTCTATTTCAAGCTCCCTAGCTTCCTCAGGGAGCTGTGGTAGCCAAAAAAGAGACCAATCAATTTAAAAACAAGTAAAACAAGAAAGGACACACGGAGACAAATTGCAATATCAGCTAATACCTGTGCATGGCGAAGCCGAACACGAGAACCAGCTTCATCAACCAAATCAATAGCTTTATCAGGCAGAAAACGGTCACTGAAAAGTTAAAAGAAATACAAGTCATTTAAGGACACAAATAATTAGTTCGTTTTCCCAGATGGTTATGCAACCATAAATTAACACGAAAACAAAAGAAAATCATCTAGTTAGCCTCTGCATAAAATCCAAAATGCAAATGAATTATCTCACTGCATTTGGCACCAAAGCAAAAAGATACAGAATTCTCTCATGGACAACATACCTGATGTACTGGTATGACAGCTGTGCAGCAGAAACTAGTGCTTCATCAGTATAATGAAGCTTGTGGTGAATTTCATATCGCTCTCGAAGCCCTTTCAAAATTTGTATAGTTTCATCCACTGATGGTTCTGGAACTTTAACTGGCTGGAATCGCCTTTCTAAAGCTGGATCTTTTTCAATGTGCTTCCGGTATTCATCTAGTGTCGTGGCTCCAATACACTGCAAGTTAAATAATTTGAAACTAATTGACTAGACTGCCATTTCTGTAAACAGCTTTCAGCTGAACATCAGCTCCCAGACAACCAAGAAGAATCATAAATTAAAGTGTAATTCACCTCTCAGTCCTCTGAATATATATGTGTGTGTGTGTTTGCAGTTGTTATGGTTACCTGTAATTCTCCTCTGGCAAGAGCTGGCTTCAGGATGTTAGCAGCATCAATTGCCCCTTCTGCTGCTCCAGCTCCAATTAAAGTGTGCACCTCATCAATGAATAGAATAATTTCATCACTCTGTTTGATTTCCTCCATAAGTTTTTTCAATCTTTCTTCAAACTCTCCACGATATTTTGTTCCCGCAACAAGAAGACCCATATCTAGGGTTATAACCTAAAGAGCACACAATAAAAACAAACATATATTCAGTTATGGCAATCTCCACTTCTAGAAACTATTCTTCTCCAAGTTTATTATATATACACACATGAAGAAACAAGAAACATCAAGAAGACCGTGAAACAATACATCTTGCAATTTATCATCCCTATGCAGCAAACCAAAGCGAACAATGCAAAAACTCGGATTTCAGGGCATAAAAGTTATGATACTGGGCCAACACATCTTTCATTTACTGGGGACCATTTAACTGCAGGGACTAGAGCCTATATTTTGAGATACAACAATGCTTCAGCCTAGATGCAAACATATTAAATGACATCCAGATTTAATACATTCCCCATAGATAACTGCCATAAGATCATATTGAATATACTAAATAGAAGAGTCAAATGACATCCAGATTTCTCCAGTAGGAAAGTTCTTTCACCCAGCATTACATGGATGCAGCATCCGACAATACATAATGCATTCACACATGACATGTCATGAAAGAGTATCAAAGACCGGTTTAAAATTTAATAGCACTATTAATCTCAACCTACTGGTTACAACAGGGTTACAATCATCCACCAACTCTGGTGCATTCAACACCGAATCCAGCAAACAACATATCATCCGAAGTACTTTCACTTCAAAATGAATATGTACTGATTGAAATAAGAGAGGCAAATCCATCTACAAATATATAGTGTGTAAGACATCTATACAACATAGTACACGCCTAAATTGACCCAAAGGGTTTTCCGTTTTCCACCGCTTTAGATGTTCACACGCCCAATCAGAAGAACTACAGAAACACAAAAAACTGTAAAAAAAAACTGAACTAAAATTGAAATAATGTGCTTTATATTATCTTCACATGCTAATGTGCAACATGTCTAATTAAATATAATGCAAGATAAAACTGTATTTTTATTTCATGCTCATGCTACAACTTTTCCATGTGAGAGAAAAATCTAAAATGTCAAAAAGAATCAAATTCCCTACATCAGTAGTAACGTGCCTCAAATAATATTGGCCTGCAGAATGAATGCGGTACCAATGTCAAGTAGACAACTGACTTTATTAATTCACAAGCTTCATAATGTCACACTTAACCATCTCAAATCACAAAGACACAAACCCTATGCAATTCATTTTCTAGTAAACAAAATGTAAAAGATAGCATGCAGCTCTTTTGACAGCAGGGAGTTATCATGCAAATATATACAGACCAGTACTGGTCAAAGCAAGCAAATTTTCATATTAAATTCTTCAAAAACAAGGCAAAGAAGTTATTTCATCTTCAATGATAAGATTCCTAACGATCCTAGCTAGCACTATATGTGCTTATACCAACCTTCTTTCCTTCAATGGTATCAGGAACATCACCACTTGCAATTCGTTGAGCAAGGCCTTCTGCAATTGCTGTTTTACCCACACCAGGTTCTCCAATAAGACAGGGATTATTCTTAGTTCGACGGCCCAAAATTTGGACAACACGTTCTATTTGTGGTTGTCTCCCAACAACAGGATCCAATTTACCCTGGAAGGAGAAGAAACTAAACTTAGAGACAAGCCTCTACTAGTGTAGCAAATTTTGCAACGTGTCAGAGAGAAAAATAAGCTGCACATTACCTCCTCTGCTAACTTAGTCAGATTAGTTCCATACTCCTCCAGTGTTGGCATCTTATTGCCACTGCTTCCTCCTCCAACACCGGCACCAACTGCTTCTGTGCTCTCACCAACCATACGAATAACCTATTCAGTCCAACAAAAGCTGTCACTTTATATCATTTATTAAGAATATGAAATCCATTTTTATATAACCAAATCTGAGAGTGAAAGTTTTCTCAAGGAAACAAATCAGATTGGCACACAATCGATAAGTGTAGCTTGCCTGTGTGCGGATGTTACTAGGGTCAGCACCTAAATTCTCAAGAACACGGGCTGCTACACCTTCCCCTTCACGAAGGAGCCCAAGAAGAAGATGTTCGGATCCAATATAATTATGGCCTGAAATTTCAAGAAATATGCAATTCAGTTTACCATAACATGTTTTTGCTAGTCAGAAACAGAAATTATTATATTTCAAGAAGCTAACACTTCTTAAAATAAGGCGAAACAAAAGTTACATGAATTGGCTGCCAAAAAAAGTAAAAATGCAAAAGTTACATGAATTGATTTTGTTTTAGCCTTGGTGTAACGGTAAGGTTACTCCATTGTGACCTGGGGGCCATAGGTTTGAGTCACGGAAACAGCCTCTTTGCAAAATAAAAAACCAAGGGTAAGGCTGCGTACATATTAAATCCTCTCCAGAGCCTATAGTGTGGGAAGCCTCGTGCGCTAAGCCATCCTTCATAGCTCTCTTTAGTTTAGTTGAATCGATTGGAATACCAATGACATATATAACAAAGTCAATACCTAATTAGATTATTAATTCAAGGTTAAAGAAATATGCCCAGGCCAAAATCAATTTGAGTGACCTTTTGTCATTATTTCCTAATATTTCGTTCCATTTATAAGCTTTTGTAAGTTTTTGAGATTGAAATTTGAAAGAATTTGGCTTCAAATAATAAGAAATCATGTTGATATAGATGTAGAAGGATTAAATGATTAAATCCAAAAGATCTATGTTTAGTATTGCCTATAACAAATGATTCGGGGCAAAGGTTCCATGGGACAGCATGTCACAAAAAATACCTGCAGCTACACTAACAGATAGAAGAATGAAAACAGTGATCCCCTATCATAAGTAATAAAATCCAAAAATATCCTATCTCTTAAAATACAAGGCATTACTAAACAGGAAAGGAGAATGTTACGATACCCAATTGGCGGGCTTCCTCCAGAGACAGCTCCAAGACACGCTTTGCACGAGGAGTAAATGGAATTTCCACAGCAACAAAACCACTTCCCCTTCCAATTATCTTCTCAACTTCTACACGTGCATCTTTAAGATTGATTCCCATTGACTTGAGAACTTTTGCAGCAATGCCGGTACCTTCACCGATAAGACCCAAGAGGATTTGCTCTGTGCCAACAAAATTGTGGCCAAGCCGTCTTGCTTCCTCTTGGGCAAGCATGATAACTTTAATTGCTTTCTCTGTAAAGCGCTCAAACATGGCTTTAACCACAAATCCACCAGCCCTTCCGCCCTTTCCTCGTCTAGAAGAGAGTGAAATTCCTACTGTTGTATGGAAATCATGGGTCACCATATCTAAAGCGTTGGAACGTCGCAATCCTGAGAAATTACCACTCATTCTTAAAGTAGAAGATTGCATAAAGGCCATCATTTTGACATTCCTTCTTGATTTTCCAGTATTTTGGGAATGGAAATGCCTTCGGCCAGGAACCAAAGCAGTGGCATTAGTTAAATGAGCCAGAAGCCTTGCCATGATTTAATCTGCATTTGGTAACAACACGTCAGTCACTAGTAAAAATAGCCCAAAAATAAGAGGAAAGTATACATAAAGCTAAAAATTTGCCAGGCAGAAAGCTCTACAATGCACAAACAGTGTCATTACTTTTCATGAAGCAAAATTAAAGTAGCAGCAAAACACAAAGATATGAAAAACATAGCAAGTGAATAATACATGCTTCAAATCAGGGCATGCAATACAGTTACATCATTCAATGAAACACAACATATAAAGTCAATAACCAAAGTTACTGACTCAAACAAAAAATATAAACCAGCGTCTTCTACTCTTAATCTCTTATCAAGTAAAATTCACCTTGCCGCAATGATAGATAGAATAAATAACTAAGATTACAGCTATGCATCCTTACGCCTCATTATAAAATGAGGCAGGCCATCACCAACCTGGCTTCAATTTGAAGCAAAACGCCAAAATGTAGCATGAAATTAGCTCCAACCCAGCCCTCCATTTTGATGCCAAAATGGCGCACAGCTACAGTGTTGTGCCAAATGCCATTTTGGCATCTTTTTTTTTTGCCAATTTTTATATAATTATCCATTTAAATTATAATTAAAAAGTTTTATAAATAGAATATTCTAAGGATTATTTTTTGTGTGTAATATTTAGTGTAATGGGTTGGAGATGGGAATAGTGTTTGAGGTGAAACTTGCATCAAAATGGTGTAAAAGTTGCACCAAATTGGCGCCAAGGGTTGGGGATGGCCTTAACCCTAATAAACGCAAAACAACACAAAAAACATCATAAAGCAGCTAAACAAAAATGCACTTTTTTTGACAAGCAATCAATATAAATGAACAGTAAAAATATATAAACTTTACTCTAAGCAGAACCTTATTTTACTAAATTAACAAAAAAAAAAAACAATAAATTAATAACCATCAATTCAATCACAGTTCATACAAATAAACAAATATAGACTCAAAAAAGTATATATAGAAACCTCCTATAATTTTACATTAACGCATTCAATATTATTGTATATGCACAAAGGTCAAAATTCAACAATGTAAACAAAAAATATATTAAAAAAATTCCAGTATACATTCACGCCATAATAATGAATTTCGAGAACTAACAGCTTACAGAGTACAAGCCGAAACAGTAGCTTGTTAGCAGCTTTACAAAATTATAATAAACAAATTGTTTAATTAATTTTCAACCTAAAACAAAATTCAAAAACGCACAGAGACAAAGCGAGGCAGCACAATCAAAGCCACCCGTTCAAAAAATAAAATTCAAACAAAAATGGGAAACTAAAAACGTTTTACTGAACCAAAAAAAAAAACCCTAAAAAGTTCAACCCCAACGTGAATGTGGATAAGCCCGCATTTATTAAAAAAATAAAAAAAAAATAGAAAACTGACCTAGATATTAGAGAGAAAAAGCCAAGGTATGTAGGTTTGAAAAAGAGATTTTATTTTGAAAAAATGAAAAATTAAAAAAGAAAGAGAAAAGAAAGGGGAGAAGAAAAGAGAGACCCATTTAACTTTCCTTCTTTTGGTTTATTTTTTTACCTCTTCTTCTGGTTGCTTCGAGAGTTGGGGTTTAGAAGGCAAATTTGTAAACAAGGCCTCTCATTTTCGGCTATATCGATGAATGTTAATATGTTTGCACGAAATAGCAAATCAAATTTCAAATTGGGTCGGCCGTCTATTTTTGGCCTTTTTGTCAACGTTTTCACACAACAAAATGCCACATTGGACCTTCTTGATGATGATTTTTTACTTTTGAAGAAGATTTTAACGTCGATGAGGGGTATAATTGATAGTCTATTTAGTTAAAAATGGATAATAGGATTTAAGGATTCATAGAAGAACCCGATCTCATTATACGGAGGGGTCATGCAAAGGCTGAGTGTGTTGATGATGAAGCAGGTTGGTACACCAACCTGACCTAAAGAAGAAGTACTGGATTGGGTTCATTTGAGTACTGTGGAAACAGACCCGAGGGGGTTCATGTTTAGCAACCCGACCTGGTTGAAGAGGTCAGAGGGAGTTTTGACTAGTATCATCCACCTCGGAATGCTAACCCGATGAATAAAGATGAGATCACAGGCCAATCTGCGCTTGATTCAAGTGACGTATGCTATAAAGTGAGAAGATACTCTTCTAGAAGGCTAATGATGACTATGGGAAAATAACGTTTCTCATTGGAAGTAGCTCCTGCCAGCCGCCATAGGACAATATAGTGGATGGTGCAGTGTCAGAGGTAGTCACATAACAGAGCCGTCAGAGGCCGTCATAGACCAGTGCAAGTGGCATGACAACTGGCACATAAGATTGGCTAAGAAAGTGGTGGAAACAATGACTCGAATGATGGTAATGATATGATCGAATGACATGGGATGACATCAGAGGTGCTGGAATAGTGAGTTTGGAAGTTTATATAAGGGGCTTAAAGTCACAAATCTAAGGGGTTGGTTCTTTATGAGCAAAATTTGCATCTCAACACTTAGAGATATGACACATTTAAAAAGTGGTTCTTTTACTCCAAAGTATAAGAGTGTTGAAGTAATAAAAAAACCCGGTAAGACCGGGGTCGATCCACATGGAATAAATTTAGTAAAATAAAATAATAATTTGAGTGAAAAATAAAAAGATTGAATTGTTTGAAGGGATTGAAAATTTTAATTTAATCTGCAACAATAAAATAAAATATTGGGGCTAGAGGATCCACTTTTAATATTTTAAATTTAGAAATCTCATTTTTTTAAAAAATAAATTGTCATTATTACCCAATTAATTTATTTCAGGAATTAATTATGCCAAAATAAATAAAATCAGCCATATAAGCGGTAGTAACTTTGTCTATAACAACTCCAGTTAGGTACTCAATTATGCTAAATAAATAAAACCAGCCATATAGGCGGTAACAAAGTTTGTCAATAATTAATCCAGAATTAAATTAAATATTAATCATTAGATTACAATTTATATATTATAATATAAGTGAGATTAATCTAAATTTTCATATTAAAAGCTTCATCTTGTACCCCAGCAAAAGGAAATTAGCTACTCATAATTTAATAAAAACACACATAATTTTATTACTAAAAAAAGAAATTACAAGAAAAAGCTTACAAAAATAAAACACACAAGAGCTAGATCCCTTCACAAAGTTCCAGAGAGAATCGTGTGAAGGAAGCTGAAGAAAATGAGGTGTTGAGCACCTCTATTTATAGGTGAGATGCTTGACACCTCAATTATGATTTTACAAATTTGGCAAAATTTTCAAAAGACATTTTAACATTTAGCAAGATTTTTCAAAGAATATTTGTTTTTATTTGATAATTGTCCAATATTTTACCAAATTTGTCAACCAATCACTTTCGGTGGGATTGTTTCATGTTTTTATTTTTTATTTTTTTTTATTTTGAAACTTTAATAATTACATATAACACACTTTGATTTTTTTTATCAATTTCGGTCTTGAAAATTTCAGAATTAGAAACTCTTGTGAACAACAAAGTTATAGATCTTTGGGTCTTTCATCTGGAACTAGAATCACTTCAATCCGATATCGGAGTAAAAAGTTATGTCCAAAATACGAACATTGCATAGGGCTGGAATTTATAAAGTTGTACACTGTTAGAACGCCCTATTAAATTTATGGCCTCCAAAATCCAAATGCCAAGTCCAATTTTCTAGATATGCATCCAAAATATTATTTCACCTACATAAAAGATAAAAATCACAATAAAAATATATAAAACATAAATTTAATTAATATGCTAAATTAAGAGGATTAATGAAACTACAAGTATAAAATGATTGATTTTTTCTTTTAATAAATGTACTTTTTAGTGTTCATCACACCATCAACCAACTTATTACTAGTCTATAGTAATTTAAGCGAAAAAACTTTAAAAAGACAAATTCTTATCCAAATTAGTAATTGTTTTTTTCTTTCTAAATGATCAAATAAATAAATTCTCCTGTACTTTTTACCCTTCTTCCTTACACACAAAAAACAAGGTATTAATCAATTCATTGTGCCCACAATATTCACAGGTTTCGTTGAAAAGAGAGTAATATTTTTGTCCTAAAATTATATTAGAGTTCACACCATTTGGCAATGAAAGTTTATTTATAAATACAAAAATAGATTTTTTTTAAAATAATGATGCATCTTCAATCCTCGTAACGAGTTTTGGGCCAGTGACTCCCAAACTAGTTGGCTTTAGGGCACTAGGTGTTAAGACACCCATACAGACTTAATTGCTCGGATCTCAGATATTAAAAAGAAAAAATGTCTGATTTCCTTAAGCTTTCTCTTTAACCCATGTAACGAGCTTGGGTCAGTGACTCCCAGACCAGTTGGCCTTAGGGCACTAAGTGTTAAAACATCCCTACAGACTTAATTGTTCGAGTTAGAGAGGCTACGAAATCGAACTTATTCACACATTTTCTTACAAACTCAAGCTCTACTATTTATACGAACAATCACTCCTTACTGAGGCAAGATGTTCGGTTACTAAGTAAGAGCATTGTTAGATTTTTTATTTTTATTTTTTTGAATAAACACTAATTCCACTGCCTTTAGGTGCTACCTCTAACAAACTAGAGAACTGAATATTACAAAATTTCCACTTACAACCCATGTTTATATGTTACCATGTATGTTGATAATACCTGTCAGATGAGCATATAAAGATCAAATTTAATCAATATTATGGAGAATTTACAATTTTAAATGATTCAAAAAGAAAAGAACAAAAATAACTTGTTATGAATTATTTTGAGATGCGTCTCAAGAGTGAAAACTCCTTACACAGCCACTGCTGAACAACAATTCCACTTGGTTAGTCAAAAATTTATTGTTAGTTTGTATGTATTTTTTTTAGAAAACACAAAACAAAATCAAAACAAAATATTTTTTTTACACACAAAATAACAACAAAGCAAAAACATCATAATAATTTTTTTTACATAAAACAACAACACAAAAACGATTTTTTTTTGAAATAAAAACATAACAATTAAACATAAAATAAAAACTATATAGTCAACTATCCCCTCCCCCCAACCAAATTGAGACATTGTCCTCAGTGTCTGAAAAAGAAGAAGTAGAGTTTAGAAGACATCACCTGGTTAGTGTGGAATTGACAATTGAATCTACGACTAGTTAAAAGAAAAAAAATTACATATTAAGATTCAAATCCACTGTAGGCTTCTTGCCACGATCGTTACAAGACCAGTTCAACTTGGAAAGAATGGGGTCGATTTTTTGTTCATAAGTTAAGAGTTGGTCAATTAAATCATCAGATTTTCTTGCAGTTAGGAAAATATCTTTTACCGATTTGGAAACAAACCCATTTCTTTTGGCATCCTCAAGAAATAAAAAAAAATTGAAAATTCCATCAACATTAAGTAGTCCAATGGGTTTTTAGTGAATGTTCAAGTTCGCCCATGACGCAACTGTGAATATTTCTTCTAACGTGCCAAGCCCACCTGGTAAAGCAATAAAAGCGTCAACATGATTGATCATTTCAGTAAGTCTTTCAGACATACCTGACACAATACATTATTCTCCATTTGATTTTCCGATGAGGTTTTCCTCTGTCAAGGGTTTTAGAATGATCCCTAAAACTTGACTGCCACCTTCTTGCACGACTTTTGAAATACATCACATCAGTCCAAGATTGCCACCACCATATACTAAGTGCATGTTTCTTTCTGCCATAACTCTACCCAATTTTTTTGCAGCCTCAATAAATTTTGGTTTAGTTCCAGAGCTAGTTCCATAAAATATACAAATATTAATGACTCGTCTTCTTGAAGTTGTTTCCAATTTTTCTCTCTCTCTTATCTGGATGGGTTGAAGAGAGAAACGACGAGCTGTATTTATGGATCTTGAAAAAGGGTGAGTAATAAAAACACCAGTACTTGCAAAATGATAATTGTCAAATGAACAGTAAAATAGATCGTGAAAGTCAAAAAATTTAGATACTGTCGCCAAAAGTAAAGGAAATCAAAATAGTAAATTAAAGTAAATCAAACCAGTAATTTAAAGTAAAGGAAATCAAAGCAATAAATTGAAAAATACGTACTGGTAGTTGTGATTGTGGCTCACATCTTCATCTGGTTTTACGTCCAGTAACCGCTTGAACGCCCTCTATGGGCCGGGGATATGCTTCCCATCCAATGTTCTTATAAATTGGCGAACATGGTCTTTTAAAGTCAGATTCTCGAGATTGTATTGTTGTCTTTCCTTTTGAAATTGTGTATACAAATTACGAATTACTCGATAAACATGTCCACTAGAATGCGTCTCAAGAGTTAGTGATATATCATCAAAAGAATCCTTACTCAAGCCATCTCTAATGAATTGAATTTTATCTTCGCGATTGTCAGACACCATTCCTAAAGAACGACAACGAGTGTTGCATGTCCAGCGTGCACAGTTATAACAAACACCTAATTGTTTAGCTCTTCGTTTCTTAGCATAAGTGCTTTTCCCTAAACCAGACATATAAGAAATGAAAGAGTCATATGACTCACCTGTCAAGCGAATCCTTGCTTCAATTACCCAACAAATATAACTAGGAATACCATGGATCATAAGAAGCCTCATTCTTTCAGTGCGTGCTTTGTAAATTTTTATCAGAGTATTTTTAGGGAGAGAAGGAAAATGATTGTGGAGTTTTACGAGAATTTCTTCCATGCCTAGATGGCTACAGTCTGGAGATATTTTTCCTTCTTGATCGTTTGTGAGAGAGGAATAAATTTCCACATGGTAAGTTTGTTCATCTCCAAGAAATGCATTCTTCAATCCTTCTGGCAAAGTCTTCAATTCCAGATTGGGTGCTTCCTCACGTTTTTCTTCTTCCATTGTTCATAGTTCCTCAAAATTTTGCTTCTCTCCATTATCTTCCAGTACCTGTGTAGAATCAAATAAAAAATAATTAGGAATATCCAAATCTAATTATGTATTTGATTCAAGAAAATTAGCTGTACTCCCCTGAATATATTCTTCCACAATTGGTTCAATTAGTTCCATGCTCTGGTCTTCATTGTCCTAATTGTATGGTTGTTTGCACATGTTAAAAATATTAAGCTTCAATTTCATATTGCCAAAGGACAAAATCATGATTCCATTCCTACAATTGATTAAAGCATTAGCTGTTGCTAAAAATGGACGACTAGGTATTACATGAATTGGCTTATAATTGTTAGCTATAGGTTGTGTTTCTAAGACAATAAAATCCACATGATATATGAATTAAAAGACTTGTATTAACATGTCTTCCACAATTCCTTTCGGTATCTTGACTGATCTATCAACAAGTAAAAGAGTAGTTGAGGTTGGTTTTAACTCACCAATATTAAGTTGTTGGTAAACCGAAAATGAAAGAAAATTGACACTGGCTTCAAGATCAAGCAAAACATGTTCAATTTTTTGATTTCCAATAATACAAGAAATAATTGGACAGCCAAGGTCCTTGTATTTTAGTGCATTATTGGTTGAGAGAATAGAACTTACATGTTCAGCTAGAAAAACTTTCTTTCTTACCTAATGTTTCCTTTTAACGGTCCACAAGTCTTTCAAAAATTTAGCATAAGATGGTATCTGTTGGATGACATCTAACAAAGGAATATTGACCTTTACCTGCTTGAATATTTCATATATCTTTGGGGAATGGTTCAATTTCTTTATTTTTAATGCTTGTGGAAATGAAGGTGCATGAGAGAAATTAGTATAATCAACGATGGGTAATGGTTCATCAACCATTTCCTTGCCCTCTGAATCTGATTTATTTTCAGTTTCACGAGGTTCAAGAATAGGTCTGTGGATGACCTTACCATTGCGAAGAGTAATAACAGATTTGACTTGGTCTATGTTTTGACTACCAGAACTACCCTCATGAGGGTTTTGATGACTCTTGAGATTTGGCTGTTGTTGGGCATGAAACTTTCATTTCTCATTAATGGTCAGGACATATGTGACTTTGGAGAAGGTATCTTTCAAATCAATCAATGTTTGAACATTTTGGTTATTAATGGCTTTCTGTTTCTCAATGAATGCATGCAAGGTATCCTCAAGGGTTTTCCGAGGTGGTGGGACATATGGTGCATAACTATGGGAATTTTAGAAATTATGGTGTATCTGGGGAGGTTGTTGCGATGGTTGTGCTTGGTTATCATTCCTCCAATTGAAGTTTGGATGGTTTTTCCAACCAGAATTGTAGGTTTGAGAGTATGGTTTGTATTTGGTCTCTTGAAAGTGTTTATGGAACTGACTTGGTCATGAAGACATTCTTGCAAGGCTGGCAAGGTTGGGCAAACTTGTGTGACATGTTCATTTAAATTACAGATTTGATTGGTGACTTCTTGAACATACTTGACATGATCTCTCTTCTTCAATTCTAATGCCTCGACTTTTTTAGCTAGAGATGCATATTTAGCAGAAAGGTCATAATCTTCCATAAGGTTAAACATACCTCTACCAGATGACTGTGGTTTTACATACGACTCATAAGTGCCAACTGTGTCCCATTGTTATGCATTCTCTGCTATGTGTTCTAGGTAATCTAGTGCATCTTCGGGATTTTTGTCCCTAAACTCACAATTACACATCATCTCCACTACTTGTCTAATTTGGGGGTGTTAAACCCTCGTAGAAGTAGGCAACCAGCCTCCATGTTTCAAACCCATGATGTGGACAAACATTCAACATCTCTTTAAACCTCTCCCAACATTGGTAAAGTGTTTCCCCCGACTCTTGTGTGAAAGTCGTGATTCTCCTCTTAAAGGAGTTTGTCCTGTAAGAGGGAAAGAATTTTTTTAAGAACTGTTCTTGTAAATCATCCCATGTTTTGATGGATCCTGACCTAAGGTTCTGCAGCCAAATTTTAGCTTTATCCTTTAAAGAAAAGGGAAAAACTTTAATCGAATTATATTCATGCTGCAATTTTGGTCTGTGCAAGTGTTACACACCTCTTGAAATTCCCTTAAGTGTTGATAAGGATTTTCTGATTCTAGACCGTGGAATGTGGGTAAAAGTTGGATGACACCTAACTTAAAATTGAAACGTGCTGCATCTGGGAGAAAAACAATATAAGATGGTGATCATGTCCTTGATGGATTCATGAATTGTCTGAGTGTCATAGGATGATTAAGATCGCCATGCTGAGACTCATTTTCTTCTTGATCAACTAGGTTCTCAACTCGGATATGTGGATTTTCATTTTGGTTCTCAGCCATTTTGACAGACGATGAAGGTGATGGAGACTCTCTATTTAATCTACCGCTAGATGATCGAGACCAGTGTTTCATACAACCTAAATACAAACTATATGCTAAAATTTAAGAAAAAAATGCAAATAC
Organism: Zanthoxylum bungeanum; assembly: GCA_019454045.1. NCBI lineage: Eukaryota > Viridiplantae > Streptophyta > Magnoliopsida > Sapindales > Rutaceae > Zanthoxylum > Zanthoxylum bungeanum. The sequence continues at coordinate 20,871 of SKCR01014280.1, read as the reverse complement.
CATACTTACAAAAAGAAAATAATAAAAATGTGGAAAAATAAAAATAAAAATAAAAATAAAAATTGACCAAAAAAAATAACGAAAATACAAATATAGTGATTTAGATCTAAAAACGTCATCTGATTCTTGTCAATTCAGATCTCAATTGAATTTCTCGTTCAACTGTATCAATCTCTCGAATTAGGTTCTCACAAAAAATTATGGAAGAATTTCTAGATGGGGATGATTCAAGAAATTCTTTGGCAAAATGCAAGCTCCATTTTAATTGATTTTTATGTCTCCTTGAAGAATTAAGAACATGGTCTGTCTGTATGTGGGATTTCTGGGCTCAGGATTCATTTAGGATCAATCAGGACATTTTGGATCTACACAAATGCAAAGATGAAAGAAAATGAGATGTAGAAAAAAAATACAAAAATACAAAAGTATAAAAATAAAAATAAAAAGAAAGGAAAAAAGAAAAAAAAATATACAAGGATTATTCTATCTACTAAATTTATTCCCCGGCAAAGGCGCCAAAAACTTGACACGCTTAAAAATTGGTTCTTTTACTCCCAAGTATAAGAGTGTCGAAGTAATAAAATAACCCGGTAAGACCGGAGTCGATCCACAGGGAATAGATTTAGTTATGGGTGGGCAAAAAAACCGACCGAATCGAACCAAACCGCAAACCGAACCAAACCGAACCGAATTTACGGTTTTTTTTTCTAACGGTTCGGTTTGCGGTTCGGAGTGGCCCACCCCAAACGGTTTACGGTTCGGTTCAGGAGCTAATCCGAACCGCACCTGTTAAACCGAACCGAACCGTTATAATTAAAAAAATTATATATTTTTATAAAAAAAAATTGTATTTTTCTTTTAATTATATTATATGTTTTCTTTTTATTAGTATGTTAATATTTTTATTCTTAAATTTTTTGTTAATATATTTATTTGTTAATACTTTTATTCTTCAATTTATTTGTTAATACTTTTATTCTTAAATTTTTTGTTTTATGGTAGCATCATTATTTTTGAAAGTAAGATGTTTGATTTGTTTCTTAATTAGAATGATGATAGCATCATTATTCGAGGTAATTTTTAAAAAATACAAGAATTAATTGTGCCTCATTTTTCAATCTTTTATGGAGTGCATGTGTTTCTTGGAGTCACAGCTTATACCCTAGCACTTCATACTATTTGTTGGATATAATATATTTTTTTTTTGTCTTCACTTAAGTGGATGAAAATTTATTTTAAATATAATAATCCGTAAACCGAACCGAACCAATCCGTAAACCGCTGGTTTAAAAAATTTTCAATCTGAACCAAACCGTTATTTAATGGTTTGGTTTGAGAGGTAAAAAAATCCGAACCGTAAAATATGGTTTGGTTCGGTTTTTAGTAAAAATCGAACCAAACTGAACCGCGCCCACCCCTAGATTTAGTAAAATAAAATAATAATTTGAGTGAAAAATAAAAAGATTGAATTGTTTGAAGGGATTGCAAATTTTAATTTAAACTGCAACAATGAAATAAAATACTGGGGCTAGATGATCACTATTAATTTTTCAAATTTAGAAATCTCACTTTTTTTAATAAATAAATTATCATTGTTACCCAATTAATTTATTTCAAGAATTAATTATGCCAAAACAAATAAAATCAGCCATATAGGCGGTAGTAACTTTGTCTATAACAAGTCCAGTTAGGTACCCAATTATGCCAAATAAATAAAACCAACCATATAGGCGGTAAAAAAATTTGTCAATAATTTATCCAGAATTAAATTAAATATTAATCATTAGATTACAATTTATATATTATAATATAAGTGAGATTAATCTAAATTTTCATATTAAAAGCTTCACCCTTTACCCAAGCAAAAGGAAATTAGCTACTCATAATTTGAATAAAAACACGCATAATTTTATTACTAAAAAGAAAAGAAATTACAAGAAAAAGCTTACAAAAATAAAACACACAAAAGCTGGATCCCTTCACAAAGTTTCAGAGAGAATCGTGTGAAGGAAGTTGAAGAAAATAAGGTGTTGAGCACCTCTATTTATAGGTGAGGTGCTCGACACCTCTATTATGATTTTACAAATTTCTTATACAAATTTGACAAAATTTTCAAAAGACATTTTAACATTTAGCAAGATTTTTCAAAGGCTATTTGTTTTCATTTGATAATTGTCCAACATTTTGCCAAATTTTTCAACCTATCACTTTCGGTGGGATTGTTTCATGTTTCATGTTTCATGTTTTTTTATTTTTATTTTGTTTTGAAACTTTAATAATTACATATAACACACTTTGGATTTTTCATCAATTTCGGTCTTGAAAACTTTAGAATTAGAAACTCTTGTGAACATCAAAGTTGTAGATCTTTTGCTTCTTTCATATGGAACTATAATCACTTCAATCCGATATCGGAGTAAAAAGTTATGTCCAAAATATGAACATTGCACAAAGTTAGAATTTCTGAAGTTGTACACAATTAGAATGCCCTATTAAATTTCTAATCTCCAAAATCCAAATGTCAAGTCCATTTTTCTAGATATGCATCTAAAGTATTATTTCACCTACATAAAAGATAAAAATCACAATAAAAATATATAAAATATAAATTTAATTAATATGTTAAATTAAGGGATTAATGAAACTACAAGTGTAAAATGATTGATTTTTTCTTTTAATAAATGTGCAGTTTTTAGTGATAGAGAGAGAAAGATGGTTAGTTGTTTGACTATTGAGAGAATTATAACGGGCTTATGTAAAACCCGAGGTGTTGTAAACTCTTTGTATGTTCATCACCCCACTTGTAGCTCAGGTCGATCTTGACTCCGAGCAATAATAAAGCACACCCCCTTTCTCCCAGTAGACATAGGTTGGAGCCACTCTCCACCAAACCACGTAAATTCTTACCTTTGTGATTTATCTGTATGCTTGCCGAGTTTGTATTTGGTTCCATACTAATCAAACAAATTCATTATTGATGGAGATTTATTTGAGGGGTAAAACTCACATATTTCCTTTGGAATGAAAAACAGCCGTCAATAGTTGGCACCGTATGTGAGGAAAGTACAATAAATAGCAAACACTAAGGCGATAGCAGGAGACAGAAACCATAGAGCTTTGGAGAACCCAACGGCGGAATAGATGGACAAAATAGAGGAAAACCTATGGGTGGAAAAGGAGAATGTTCGAAAGAAACGAGAGGCAACCGAAGCCTTTATGAAGGCTATGATGGAAAAGATTGAGAACTTGGAGAATAAATCGGGAGAATAGACACACGCAAGTCCTAGCCGAATGAGGGAAGAGATCGCCATTGAAAAGAGAGTAGTCAGAGTGGAAGAGGATCACGAGAATATGATAAAGAACACCCACAAGGTGAAGTCAGTAGTTGTGGCTAGTGTTGCATCTGCCGAGGAGCCCTGGGGGAAGATGATGATAGGCGAAGCCTGAAATCATCCAGTAATAGTCTCACATTTGAGAAGAGTGAGCTCTGGCGATACCGGGAATGGGGCGAAGAGCTCCGATTGGGAAGAGATATCATGCTCAAATGAGCGAGTATGATGAGGCCATTAGCTAGGAAATGAGGACACCGACAGCCATATGAGAGACTAGTTCTAGAAGGAGATAAAGAAATGGGAGAAGAACACGTAGGGATGTGTTTTGGATGACCAAGACATTGAGATAATATCTCTTTTTACTAAGGAGGTGTTGGAGGTGGATTTCTCCATGAGGTTCTCCATGCCAACAATTGACATTTACAAGGGTAATATAGATCCTAGGTCACACTATGAGAAATCTGCCTTACTTATAGATATTCAAGGTGTGATTGGGGTAGCAGTCTGTAAAATATTCCCCATGACCTTGAGAGGACCAGCCAGCTTATGGTTCAAGAACTTGACTTTAGGGAGTAACAATAATTTTTCACAGCTAAAGAAGTCCTTTGTGTGTCATTTTAAAATAGTATGCACACCGAGGAAGGCGATCGAGTCATTGAGGACGATGAAACAATGTGACGACGAATCATTGAAGAGATTCATTGATCGTTACCATAGGTTTATTGGAAAGATTTAAAGGAGCATTGAGGGTCGAGAGGTTGTGGTCCACCTCAAGATTTAGGAGGTTCCAAACTACGCAATAGCCTTGGAGCAGACAAAGAGGTTTATGCTATTGGAGGAAGAAGAGAAGATAGCCCCAAGAGGTGTAACTCGTGCGAAGAAAGAACCAAGGCCAGATACTCGTCGCGAAAAAGGTGGCAGATGGAGGGGACCAGCCCCGAGGCGTCATGAATTAAGGCCATTGACTCATGGTAACCCAGCACCTGAGAGAATGCCACCGGTTAAGGTTGTCTATGTTACAGGGGGCACATCATACACGGCTCTTAATCGACCACTGTCCTAGATAGCTTGACAGAGATCGAACCGAGGAGGTTCCCGATGGAGAAGATGGATAATCGGGCCTATTATGCGCATCACAATTCGAGGGGACACACCACCGAGGGCTGTAGCGATCTACAGGAACATGTGGAGGACTCGGTGATGAATGACTACCTCAAAAAATGATCGATCATGAGGCCATGAGGGTGAGGAAGAGAAGAGAGCAGAGGCCCATGTTTACTATTATTGGGGGAAGAACATTGGCGGGGGATTCAAATATGGCAATGAAGATTTACTGCCGAATCAACGGCCATGAGGTGATGACCACGTATAATGTTCACAAATGATGATGCTCAAGGAGTAAGCTACATTGGTGGGACGAAAGTATATAGAATATTGGTGGATCTTGGGAGTGCAATGGACATTATATCTAAGGAAGCCTTGAACGGGGTAGAAGTAGAGTCCACCACTTTGATCCAGGATGCAACACCTTTGTATTGGTGTATGAGAGCTATGGTTGTTCCACTAGGTCAGGTACAATTAATAATGACTGTTGGAATAGTCCCCCATACTCGGATTATAATGATAGACTTCACCATAATAGACTACTTGAGTAATTACCATATGATTTTAGGGAGGCTGTTCATGATGAAATCAAGGGCTGCTATATCGAGCTACTACTTGAAGTTGAAGTTTTCGACCAAAGGTGGGGTAGTGTGTGGAATTCAGAAGATGGCTAGAAGTTGTTTTGTAGCCACATCGAAGAAGTGCCTGTGTATTGATGATTTCGCAGGGCAGCAAAAGGAAGGAGAGAGATGAGGAAGCAACTAAGGTGGAGTTGACCGATCTCTGACCAAGGGACCCCACTCAGTATGGGGGAGCATGAGAGGAACTGGAGTCGGCGAAGCTCTTTGGTTCGAATAATTTGGTCAGGGTTAGGGCCACGTTGGATCAAAGCCTGAATGAGAGTGATAGACTTCATGAGGGAATATGCAGATGTCTTTGCATGGATCCACAAGGATATGCTCGGGATAGATTTTCAGGTTATCAGTCACCGCTTGTCGATAGATCCGGCGCACAAGGTGGTGAAGCAGAAGATGATGATCTTCAACTAATAGTGGTATGAGGCCATTCATGCCGAGGTAGACTAACTGCTAAAAGCTGGATTCATAAGGGAAATTAAGTATCCGAAGTGGATATCAAATGTGGTATTGGTGAAGAATGCCAATGGAAAATGGAGAATGTGTGTGGACTTCTCCGATTTGAACAAAGCTTGCCTGAAAGATAGTTTTCTACTTCCGAAGGTGGATTAGCTGATGGATTCAATAACCTACCATGGGCTGCTGAGTTTCATGGATGCATTCTCATGGTATAATCAGATCAAAATGTATCATGATGATGAAAAAATGACAACCTTCATTACGGATCAGCAACTGTATTGTTATAAGGTGATATAATTTGGGTTGAAAAATGATGGGGAGATGTTTCAAATATTGGTGAACCGGGTATTCAAGCCTATCATCGACAAGACAATGTAGGTCTATGTCGATGACATGAAAACAATGACTGTAGTGCCCGAGGAACATTTGATGGACCTCAGAGAAACTTTTGAACTTTTAAGGAAATATAATATGAGGCTATATCCAGAAAAATATGCTTTCGGAGTGTCCTCTTGAAAGTTTCTAGGGTACATGGTTATTGCAAGGTGCATTGAGGGAAACCCTCAGAAGATCAAGGCAGTGTTAGACTTGAAGTCACCAAGGACAGTGAAGAAGGTGCAGAGCTTGACCGGTCAGGTAACAGCGCTCAACTGGTTTATTTCCAAAGCCACTGATAAGTGTCATGTCTTCTTCCAACTAATCAAGAAAGCAAGGAAGGAAGTTGAATGGACGACTGAGTGCGAGATTGCATTCCAACAACTTAAGTGATACTTGACCCAACCTCTACTTTTGGCCAAGACAATTGGTGAGATGTTATTTATGTACTTAGATGTTTTAGAGCACACTGTAAGTTTAATATTGGTACATGAAATAGATAAAATTTAGAGGCCTGTTTACTATTCTAGCAAGGCATTATTAGATGCGGAAACCTGATATTCAACCCATAAGTTAATGGTGCGAATATTTTATCCATACTTCCAAGCCCACCCTATGGGGGTATATACCGACCACCCACTTAGACAAATACTGCATAGACCTAAGACCTCGGGTCTTCTTGTAAAATGATAAGTAGAGATTAGCGAATATGATATATCATACCTACCTCGAATGTTAATCAAGGGGAAAGCTCTGGCTGACTTTGTGGCAGAATTTACTAAGCCCCAAGTCACGGTGGTCCGAGAAGAGGAGAAATGGGAATTATTTGTTGATGGGTCGATAAGCTCGTATGGGTGTGGGGATTGTGTTAGCCTCAGTAAGGGGAATGGTGAAGAGCTAAGTTATGTACTGAGGTTTGCATTTGAAATGATCAATAATGAAGCCAAGTATGAGGCGACTTTGGTCGGTCTGAGACTGTGTGATGCGGTCGGAGTCAAAGACGTGATTGTAAAGAGTGATTCACATCTGGCTATTTAACAACTGAATGATGAATTCCAAGCTAGGGAGCCTAATATGATAGCTTATCTCATGTAGTATAGAAATTGGTTGAAGGAATGTGGAATGTGATATTTGAGCGGTTGGTTGAGAGAGTAACTGACAGACAGATTCATTAGCCTGGCTGACATCATCCATCAAGTCAAAGATTACTCGGGTTATTCCCTTAGAGATCCTGGAGCTTAAGAGCGTAAGAGGCTCGAGTATGATGAAGGTAGAGGTTGAAGTTAAACCGACCTGTATGGACCCGATCGAGAGGTACCTAGATTCTGGAGACTTGCCAGGAGACAAGAAGGAGATAATGAGGTTGAAATATCGGAGTACATATTTTTTACTGATAGATGAGGTAATTTATAGAAGGGGCTACACGATGCCTTATATGAGGAGTCTTGGGCTCGATGAGCAAATTATGTGCTTAGAGAAATTCATGAAGGAATCTATGAAGCCACGCTGATGGGAAATGAATTGCCGCAAATCACTCAAACATGCTTTTTCTGGCCAACAATAGATCAAGATAGGTTCAGAGTGGCTGAGCATGTGATGAGTGTCAGAAAAACGCTAATATACCTCAACAATCACCCGAGCAGTTGACCACCTTGTCGAGTCCTTGGCTGTTTTCCTAAAGGGGGTTGGATCTTATTGGACCTATGCCTATTGGAAGAGGTCATACCAAGTATGCAATTGTGGCCATTGATTACTTCACTAAGTGGATAGAGGCATAACCGTTGTCAGTCATAACTGAGAAGAATGCCACAGACTTTGTAAAAAAGAATATAGTTTTCCGGTTCGGGAATCGGTGGGCCTGTTGGACAATTATGACCCATAGCATCATTATTTGTACAGAACATAATGTTGTTGTACAAATTAATTGTGTGACAAAGGAAATTGCTCTTTTATCATTTGTAATTGGATTTCCGAGATATATAAATGATAGAAGTCCATATGATTAGTACCCGATTAATAAGATATGAGACAATATTAATCCACTAAGGTTTAATCATTAAATATCCCTAGTCGTAGTATTATCGAGACTGGACATCGATAATGTGGAATAGGCTAGTATTACACTTGTGCGTGTTATGGAAGCATAACGACATAGTTCTCATGTTTAAGTATGGCATACATGCAAGTGTAATAGGGGTTGTGTTTACTGATGGTACGGAAACAACTTCGCTTTGGATAGACCCCTCGGAATCCCATTGGTAGTGTGACTATGTGTCTATGGGAATCCATATCAGGGTATGTGTATTTGGTCTTAACCTGAGACTTGCATCGCTAATACTTGCGACAATCAGTATACTTTGGTTTTGGTCGTCCGAGGCTTTAACAGGTTCTTTGTACTCCTCTTCTGGGTATACTGAGAATCGTAGTTTTGGGTGTGATGTCAAGATGGAAGTATCACTTCAGTCATATGGAGATGATGATCACGCAGGGATACAGAACTTGTACTCTCTTAAATGCTGCAGCTATCGGGATAATATGACAAGGTCATGATTATCCGATTATAGAGACTAGTTACCAGAGATCCGATATATGCTTCGTACGGGGCATACACAATTCCAGCCCCAGTCATAGCATGTGACATTTTGATACTGGATCGTTATACACAATACTACGTATTCTATGCCAGATAAAGATTACATATTCCTTTAATGAATATTTCTGGAGAATTGGGTAGGCACGGTGCTTTGCTAGAAGCCAACCATGTCTTGTAAATCGATGAGAACGTGGTACCGGGTACGCACGTATTCAGATAGTCAAATGACCGTATCTACTGCCAACATATCCAGGGATCTCTTGGGTCGCCTCCCAAAGATTCACCGATGAAATTTGACTCGAGCAGAAAATTAATCTGGGATTAATTACGGCAATAAATTAATCTGGGATTAATTACCAAAGAGAAAGAATTAATCTGAGATTAATTACGTCGAGATTTATCTGGGATTAAATTCATCGAGACGAGAGAACGCGATTAATTTGGAATTAATCGGTAAAATAAATTTAATAGTTAAATTAGATTTTTCTATTTAATTTATTTAATTGGGCTAAAATAATATATCAGATATATTAATTGAAATTAGATTTCAATGCGGAATTAAAATTGGATTTTAATTCAAGCGAACGAATTTTGAAATTAATTCGCGCGCGACTTCCGTAATAATTTTGCTAGACATTATTATTTAATTAAATTAGATTTAATTACGTTGCGACGGAAAATTCGTTTAATCGGATTAAACGAAACCGAGCCCGAAGTGTGTTGAGTAAGCCCACTTGAATTTTGAATTTAAGTGGGGCCCACCAACTTACATCAAATGTCTACACAAGATTGATGGTGGTAGGTGGAAGCATTTATTGAATCTTACACAACACACTTTTGACTTTATTTTTTGAAAAGTATATACAGTTTTTAGATTGGTTTTTTGGTAATTGATTTTAGAAATCAAAAAGCAAAACAATATTCATCTCATTCTCTCCTCCATTTGGGCGTGAACTTGGTTAATTGCTTCTTGAATTTGTTGTTTAAAATTAAACAATGCTAACACATTAAGGAGTCAAACAAGGTGATAGGGAGACTCACCCATGAGTTTGGAACACTTAAAGAAGGCTTGGAAGCATCAAATACATGGAAAAAATCTTGAAATCTCATCCAAGCATTGTGAGTATTTTCGCAACTCTCTTTGATTATTCGCACTTTAATCATTCTTAGTGATCTTGTGGCATGTCTTGCAGACTAACAATGGTATCAGAGACATCCTAAGTTTGATTTGGAATTCTAGGGTTTATGGACTTTATTTGAGGTTTTTGTGTTTTAGAACATAATTTCTTCCAATTGATTGTTTAGTTGAGCTTGGATGATGTCTAATTGGATTTGTGCATCCTTAATTTTGTGAAAAATTGATAGGAATAATTTTCCCCAATTTCTAGCCTTGGCCGAACACACCCTAGAATAGGTTCATGGTGAATTTTTGAAATTTAACATATTGGATGTGTTGTTGGCATGAGATGTATGTTAAAAGTTGATTTAATTAGATTGAAATCAAATTGCATGATATTTTATATGCCATTGCCGTGAACCCTATAGCATGTTGTAGAATTGATTTTACCCCAATTTTGTGTTGGACATGAATGTAGGAATTAGGCATGATTAATTAGATTAAATAATTTTGGAAACATTAGGTTAATTAATTAATTATGATAATTGCACTTTAATTGAATTAATATGTTATTTGGAATGTTGTATTAATTTAATTATTGTAATTGGGCTTAATGGACTTGGTTGGGCCAAGTTTGGTTTAGGACAATTGGTTGGATCCAATTGGGCCTAAAACCATTTCCATAAAGTCCAAATATGATAATTGAGCCTTTAAAATTTTAATTGGGCCTAATGGGCCTAAATTAATTTTGGCATAGGGTGATTCCTAATTGGGTCTTGACATCTTGGGTTTGACCCATAATTGCCAAAGCCCATGCCTTAGAATTAATTAAAAGCTCATTGGACTTTAATTGAATAGTATTAGATACTAATTGGGCCTTTGAGACCCATAAAGATTGGATTTGGAATCCAAGTCTAAAAGACACAATTAAAAGTGTAATAATTTAATTTGGAATTAAATATGAATTAATATTGAATATAATTTAAAATTGGATTTAAAATTATAGTTCGATATAATTCAAGAATATGTACTTTGAGTACTTATTCTTATACGAGTTGGACTCGCGCAAATGAAATCATTGTTTGAACATTGGATGTTCATTAATTAAAGATTAATTAATTGGATTAGATTGATTGATAACATGCTATGTGTGAATACTTGGATGTATGTATGAATAATGTATATCGGATGGATATTAGATGGGTGAGGGAAATTTTGGAAATTGTTGTAATAAATTTAGAATTTATTTAATTGGACCTGCGTGTCCAGCCTATTACCTCTTTTCTCATTGTATTTCTCTTCTCACTAATTCCCCCTAATACAAATGAGGTTTCTTTAGAAGTATTATGTAATTGGGTAGAAGTATGAATAGTGCTAGCCGGGGAGAGGAAATGGAGTGATTTGTTATAGGAACAATTTGTGAGATATCCATCCGCATATCATTATTAATTTATTTACCGCGCCTTATTATGCTTTTAGAATGCATGCTTAAGGGTGTATGATGAGACCTAATAAAAAATAATTAATTGGTTGCCAATTACGCGAAAAACCCTTAACAAATATTAAGCGATTTCCTTCCATTGAATGATTCATTCTCAAGATCCAAGATTGGCACTGGTTTGTTGGCCAAAGTCAAGACCTTTGTCCATCGTGGATGTGTTTGAATCATGAAGGCTTTGTTCCATATCGCATGTCTTGTCCAAGTTGTGATTTGTTGGCTAAAGTCAAGATCAATTCTTGTCCATCGACATCGATTACGAAGCTTTCCAAAGTCAATGGGTCCCGCTTAACTGGAATCATTAAGCTTGTTGTGCCAAAGCCAATGCTTAGTTGATTCAGAGGAAAAAGGTTAGGGAATATATTGGATATATTGGATATATGTTTCAGACTTGGATGTCCACCTACTGGATCTAGGAATTGGATGAGATCCAATTGATCTTAGAAGATCTACCTAGTTAAGTATCATACAACTTGTTGGCCAAAGTCAAGGTTGTGTGTTATTTAACGGGATCCTAGCCCACTAGGAAACTAGGTTCCTGAGTACTCTACAGAGGGTTAGAGGCTCGCCGAAAAATAGTGGGAGGCAAATATTAAATTTTCAATTTCGTTTAGATACTTGCCAATACGCGCTCATTTCATTTTTCGTCATTATTTAAATATTTAATTGTTGTTTTATTTTAACAGTTAGACTGTATTCAAACTACTTCATTTGTAGTTGGTTATATAATTGGATTATAGTAATCAATACATTTGAATGTAACCAATCAATTGTAGTTGATTATGTAGTTAGACTATAGTAATCATTAATTCGATTGTACCCAAAATCGTTGATTAGATAGTTGGACTATTGGAATCAAGATAACTGAAATATTAGCATTTAAAACATAATCATGGGTGAAAATGTCTTTAAAAGCTTCAATTTTCAGATTGGGAATATGACCTCAGGATAGTCCTAGGAACTGAGAAGTTATTCTATTTGATAAGAGTGACATCTCGGGACTGAGCCCAGAGTTGAGCAAATAGTGGAGCATGAGTTTTGGAAGACTCATGGTGATGATAACTTTAGTGATGATAACTTTAGTGCTCAATCCGTTATGCTTACCACAATGACTCTTTAATTCCGTCGTCATAATTAAGGATTAGATCCTTGTACCATGATGATGAAATTAAAGATATTCATAGATCTAACCTTAGATCTTAGAAGTATGAATTGTAAAAGAAGCTCTTTCGCTCGCGTATGTCAGAGGGTACATCTGTCAAACACTAGGTGTCACAGATGGTTGCTGACATCGATCAGCTAGGTTAGCTGGGCATTACCTATGTGGCCGAGACTACCAAAGATTTGATTTTATAGTCTCTACTCGAAAGCTGGGCAGGTTCATTATGAACCAAGAGAAAACTCTTGGAGAGTTGATGGCTATGCTCTAGGAGGCGGAGCCAGAGCTTCTAAAATGGGCAAAGGCAAAATCGTCACAGTCTTCAAGGAAGACAAATGACATATCCCAAGATGTCTGCCTAAAATGTGGCAAACGGGGTCACTGAAGCGTGACTGCCGTATGGACAAGGCAGACATGAAGGAAGTGAAGGCGGGGCAAGGCGCCGGCTTCAAGTATGTTTGTCATAAACATGTTCATTATTAGTTTCAAAATTAGATTTTTGATACTAGATGTGGTACATAAATATGTACTGATGTGCAGAATCTACTGATTAACAGGAAACTGACTTCAGATGAGATATACATGCGAGTCGGAAACGGGACGAGAGTCGCTGTTTTAACCGTAGAAACCTAAGTTTTGGAACTGCCTTTGGGCCATGTACTTAAATTAGGAAATTGTTATAATGTACCTAGTTTAACTAGAAACATTATCTCTATATCTAGTATAACTCGTTGCGGGTATACCTTTATATTCTAGAACACAAAGTGTTTTGTTTATAAAGATGATATCGAGATAAACACATTAGATGTGAATAACAATATTTATATTTAGAATATAAATTAATCTCATACATATAACATGACAAACAAATAGCTCAAACTGAATTAATCAGATGAGACTTATTTGTGGCATTGTTGTCTGGGACACATTAACAAGACTCGTATATCCACACTTTCGAAGAGTGGATACTAGGACAAATTTGATTCTAATTCAAATGATGTCTACGAATCTAGTTTATTGGGCAAAATGCCTAAAATACTTTACTTGGTAAAAGTGTAAGTGCCACCGATCTGTTAGCCCTCGTTCATAGTGACGTAAGTGGGCCCATGTCTAGCTAGGCTAGAGGTTGATATGAATACTTCGCAACCTTTACGGATGTGGCATCGCGTTATGGTTATGTGTTTCTTGTGAAACATAAGTCAGAAACTTTTGATAAATTCAAAGAGTTTCGACACGAAGTATAAAAACAGACCAGCAAGAGTATTAAAACATCACGATTGGACTGTGACGGAAATACTTAAGCAATAAGTTTCTCAACTATTTGAAAGAGTATGATATTCTTTCACAGTGGACTCCTCATAGAACACCTCAATTTGACGGTGTGTCCGAACAGAGAAACCGAACTTTGTTGGACATAGTAAGGTTAATGATGAGTCACTATGAGCTACCAATTTCCTTATGAGGATACACATTAAATAGTGCAATACTTATTTTGAATAAGGTTCCATAAAAATCTGTTAGACAGACTTCATATTAGATATGAACAGGAAAGAAACCGGGTTTCTCATTCCTGAAGATTTGGGTATGCTGGGCATACGTTTGGATGATACCAAACTATAACCCAAATCGGATAAGTGCCTATTTGTAGGTTGTCCTAGGGAAACCAAAGTATAGTACTTATATAACTCAAAAGAGAACAATGTAATTGTTGCTCTCCATGCGGTTTTCCCAAGAGGAATTCTTGTATGCAGTGGTAAGTGGGAGGAAAGTAAACTTGTGTGGAAATCAGAGTAATAATATTCCAGGCATCGAATCCTCACGGAACACCAACAGTTCATCAGGGATGAAACTAGACCAATAATCTTCGAATACACAAGAATCGCGAAATTCGGAGAGAGTCAGAAAACAACCTGGGAGGTATGGGTTTCTGATCTCACCTCATGAAGATGTCAATCTTATTGAGAAAGACGAATCGGCTACGTATGAGGAAGAGATACAAGGTATCGACTCCCTATTATGGCAAAGTGCCATGAAGTCCGAAATGGATTCCATGTATACCAACCAAGTTTAGACACTGGTTGATGTACCGGAAGGCATTGTGCCTATTGGTACTAAATGAGTCTTCAAGGAACAAACATGGATGACAACATACAAACGTACAAAGCTAGGCTTGTAGCGAAAATGTATCATTATCAACATTGTGTTGATTACGACGAAACCTTTTACTCGTTGCCATGATTAAATCCATTCGGATAATGCTTGCTAATGCTGCATGTTTCATTTATGAAATATGACAGCTGAACATCAAAACCGCTTTCCTTCAACGGAAACCTTTTGGAGGATATTTATAAACATCCTAACGATTTTATCATACCAAAACAAGCAAACAAGGTTTGCAAGTTAATTCAATACATTTATGGATTGTAGCAAGCATTGCGTTCTTGGAACTAACGTTTTGATAAGATCATAATGGTATATGATTTAATTCAAAACGAAGATAATTCTTGTGTATATAAGAAGGTTAGTGGGAGCGCACTGACAATGATTGTCCTATATAATGATGACATATCATTTCTTGGAAATGACATTCCCATAAAACAATCGGTGAAAGCTTGACTTTCATAAAAATTCTCCATGGAATACTTGGGAAATGCAACCTTTATTCTAGGAATAAGGATCTACTGGGATAGATCTAACAATTGTTGGCACTCTCCGAGAACTCGTACATTTTAAAATGTACGTGACCTGGTGTCTCATATGCTTTGAGCATTTAGAGTCACAAACGGGCCGATCCAGGTGATGGTCACTGGATTGATGTTAAGAAATCCTTAAGTATCTTAGATGAACTAATGATGCTTTCTTAAGCTATGGAGAAGGAGAACTTGAAGTGACTGGGTTCACTGTTGCAAGTTTCCTAACCGAAAAAATGACTATAGGTCGTAATAAGGGTACTATATAGTTTGAATAACGGAATAGTGAGCTGGAAATCTTCCAAGCAAGACACTGTTGCCGAATAAACAACAAAAGCGGAATATTGCTACAGCTGAGGCAGTAAAAGAAGCAATTTTGGATCTATAAAATTCCTAATTAGATTAGGAGTAGTTCTGTTAGCAGCTGAGCTAGGCTACAGTACAGGCTAAGGAACCACGGTCTCATCAATGATCCAAGTATGTACTTTGACTAATTCATCTGATTCGTTCGGATCATACATCGTGGCGATGTGATGATCAAATAAATCGCATCAGATGATAACCTTAGAAATCCGATGACGAAAGATGTTACTCAGCAGAAGTTTGAGCGACCCGTACATAGTTCATGTGTATGACACTTGAGTGATTGACTATAGGCCAAGTGGGAGATTGTTGGACAATTATGACCCATAACATCAATATTTGTACAGAACATGGTGTTATTGTACAAATTAACAGTGCGACAAAGGAAATTGCTCTTTTATCATTTGTAATTGGATTACCGAGATATATAAATGATAGAAGTCCATATGATTAGTACCAGATTAATAAGATATGAGACAATATTAATCCACTAAGGTTTAATCATTATATATCCCTAGTCATAATATTATCGAGACTGGACATCGATAATGCAAAATAGGCTAGTATTACACTTGTGCTTGTTATGGAAGCATAACGATATAGTTCTCATATGTTTAAGTATTGGATACTTATGCAAGTGTAATATGAGGTTGTGTTTACCGATGGTACGGAAACAGCTTCGCTTTGGATAGACCCCTCGGAATCCCATTAGTAGTGTGACTATGTGTCTATGGGAATCCATATCAGGGTAGATGTATTTGGTCTTAACCTGAGACTTGCATCGCTAATACTTGCGACAATCAGTATACTTTGGTTTTGGTCGTCCGGGGCTTTAACAGGTTTTGTGTACGCCTCTTCTAGGTATACTGAGAATCGTAGTGTATTGGATGTGATGTCAAGATGGAAGTATCACTTCAGTCATATGGAGATGATGATCACGCATGGATACATAACTGGTACTCTCTTAAATGCTGCAGCTATCGGGATAATATGACAATGTCATGATTATCCGATTAAAGAGACTAGTTGCTTGTGATCCGATATATGCTTCGTACGGGGCAGACACAATTCCAGCCTCAGGCCTAGCATGTGACATCCGATACTGGATCGTTATACGCAATACTACGTATACTACGCTTGATAAAGATTACATATTCCTTTAAAGAATATTTCTGGAGAATTGGGTAGGCACAGTGCTTTACTAGAAGCCAACCATGTCTTGTAAATTGGTAAACATGTGGTACCGGGTACGCACGTATTCAGATAGTCCGATGACCGTATTTACTGTCAACATATCCATGGATCTCTTGGGTCGCCTCCCAAAGATTCACCGATGAAATTTGACTCGAGCAGAAAATTAATCTGGGATTAATTACCAAAGAGAAAGAATTAATCTGAGATTAATTGCGTCGAGAATTTATCTAGGATTAAATTCGTCGAGAAGAGAGAACACGATTAATTTGGAATTAATCGGTAAAATAAATTTAATAGTTAAATTATATTTTCTATTTAATTTATTTAATTGGGCTAAAATAATATATTGGATATATTAATTGAAATTAGATTTCAATGCAGAATTAAAATTGGATTTTAATTCAAGCAAACAAATTAATTTGAAATTAATTCGCGAGCGACTACCGAAATAATTTTGCTAGGCATTATTATTTAATTAAATTAGATTTAATTACGTTGCGACGGAAAATTCGTTTAATCGGATTAAACGAAACCGAGCCCAAAGTGTGTTGAGTAAGCCCACTTGAATTTTGAATTTAAGTGGGGCCCACCAACTTACATCAAATGTCTACACAAGATTGATGGTGGTAGTTGGAAGCATTTATTGATTCTTACACAACACACTTTTAACTTTACTTTTTGAAAAGTATATACAACTTTTTGGATTGGTTTTTGGTAATTGATTTTAGAAATCAAAAAGCAAAACACTATTCATCTCATTCTCTCCTCCATTTGGGCGTGAACTTGGTTCATTGCTTCTTGAATTTTGTTGCAAAATTCAACAATGCTGGCACATTAAGGAGTCCAACAAGGTGATAGGGAGACTCACCCATGAGTTTGGAACACTTAAAGAAGGCTTGGAAGCATCAAATACATGGAAAAAATCTTGAAATCTCATCCAATCATTGTGAGTATTTCCGCAATTCTCTTTGATTATTCGCACTTTAATCATTCTTAGTGATCTTGTGGCATGTCTTGGAGACTAACAGGGCCCTCATCAAAGATATTTGGGAATCAATTCGATAGCTCAGACTTCAAGAAGCTTTGCGAGGACTTCCAGATTGCTTTAAGATTTACATCACCTTCTCATCCGAAGTCTAATAGGAAAGTTGAGGCAGCAAACAAAACTATCAAGAATAATTTACAATCCCGGCTCGGGTCGTACAAGGTCTTATGGGTTGAGGAGCTATTATTAGTCTTGTGGGTGCATTTAACAATTTATAAAGACTTTCATTGGCCTACGGGTACGAGGCGATGATCCCAGCAGAGATTAAGATGACAACACATAAGGTCCAGTATTTTGCAAGAGAACCGAATGGGGACCTTATCAGACACCACCTTGGCCTAGTTGAAGAGAAGAGAGAGAGGTCGACACTCAAAGTGGCAACCTATCAGCAAAAGATAGCCCATTTCTATAACAAGAGGGTCTGGATGTGAACCTTTCATCTCAGAGACTTGGTCTTAAGGAGGGTCATTCTCAATACAAAGAAACCCGAGGAAGGCACCTTTGGAGCAAAGTGGGAGGGGCCATACAAAGTCTCAGAAGTCATCAAGTTGGGTACCTATCATTGGAAGCCGTTGTATGGCACCCAACTCAAGAAGCCGTGAAATACAAAAATGTTGAGAAGGTATTTTCAATATAGCCTCTATCGTAATGTCTCACAGAGAATTGTAAAAAGGGCAATAGATCCCAAGAATATAAATAGGACTTTCCCTTCATAAATAAAAACTTGTGCACTTATACGCTTATTTATTATTTGAATGGGACAAACTTATTTGATTTTCTTTTGAAATACTCATGGTCGGCATTACCAAAAGGTGCAAGGCAAAAGTGTGAAAAGCCCGCACCCTCGTGGCATACCAACCCCATAGTCATTGTCAAATCCCCGAGCTAGAACGTTACTACTTATTGACCTGCACCTTCGAAGAAAAAATCGAGAAGGCTTGCGTGGCATTTGACATCTCGGGTATCCATAGCACGTTCAGTGAAAGAGTCGGTGTAGCGTTTGGTGCCCCTAGGTAATCATATCACGCGTGGTTTGAAGATGGCCTGGAGTTACTACGGTACCCTTGGGTTTGCATAGCATGGTAGGGACATTTCCCCCATGGCATTTGCTACCCATGGAGAGAGTTGGAGGTGCATAGCACAGACAAGACCCACGAGCCTTTATGGAATTTGTAGCCTCGAGATTTGCCTAGCATGGGGAGGGATAATGCCCTCATGGCACCGACCGTCCCTTTTTCGGATCCATAGAAGCATAGCACAAGGAAGGCTAGAAGGCCACAATGGCGTTTGCAGACTCGATGCCTATCTAACATAAGAGAAATTCCTCCATGACGTTGGTCGCCCCCTGATCCGTAACTTGGGTAGCCCAAGACGTTTGGAATGTGAGGTTCAAAATTATTATTTTTGGCAACTTGGGGTAGGACGCTGCCTCAGTTGCCTCAATATTTTTGGGTTGGTATGGAGTGTGTGATACGTCACCCCCGTTACGCTTGCTGCTTTTTATTTTTATTTTTTGCACGACTTGGTATGGGACGCCACTACCAATGTTAGTGAGGATGACCTGAGGTTGAAAATATTCATTCGAGGTCTTTTTAGATTATGGTTATAATGGCTCAAGGCTGCATTCATTCCGTCGAAGTCATGTTATTGAATGGCACAAAAAGTGAACATTCCCTTGTGGCCAAGTGGTTATAATGGCTCAAGATTGCATTCCTTCTGCCGATGCCATGTTATTGAATGGCAGAAAGAGGGAACATTCCTTTGTGGCCAAGTAGTTATAATAACTTGGTGCTGCATTTGTTCCATTAAGGCCATGCTATTGAATGACACGAGTGAATACTCCTTTATGGCTAAGTGATTATGAAGGCACGATGTCAGATATGTCCGACCGAGGCCTTATTATGTGTATTGGCATAGGTCAGAGTTTATATTCCATGGCCCTGTTTGAATGGCACAAGGAGAGATAATTCCCTTGTGGCCATGTTTATTATTGGCTCGGGGTCAGATTCCTTCCACCGAGATCCTATTGTGTTGGCATGGAATCACATTTTCTCCCCCATTGTCTTGTTCGATTGGCATAATGAGGAAACATTCCATTGTGGCCAAGTGGTTATAATGGCTCGGGGTTAGATTCGTTCCATGAAGGCCCTATTGTGTCGGCATGAGGTCAGAGTTTCTCCTTCATGGCCTTGTTCGATTGGCCCAATGATGAGGCATTCCCTTATGACTGAGTGATTATCATACCTCGGGATCAGACATGTCCCACTGAGACCTTATTATATTTATTAACATGAGGTTAGAGCTTCTCCATGGTCTTACTGAAGTAAAGCTGCAACAAGAGATTTGAGATCCCTCGAGGACAACATCCGATATGGCATAAGTGTAGTGGTAGCAGTTGATGGGATCAACTTTTGAGGAGTTCATTAATCGAAGTGCCAATTAATGCACACTCAGGTCGGCTTGAAAAACGTTGAAGATTGTCAGGAATTGAAATTACTATCTGTACTGAAAAGTCATTTTGAAGGGTTCATAATTTTCTAAGTGTGGAAAGAATGCATCATGGCATCAGATTTGTGGTGCACTATTTTATTGGCCAACTAATACGCTCATGCATTGATGTTCATGATTGGAGTAAGGACCCTTAGGTGATCGGTTTAAGGAATTAATTTGGTTACGTTAACAAGTTATGGTTAAGGTTGATTATGCAAATTCATAATTTCACTAAGTGATTGAAGAGTAGAAATTGCCTCAGATCGAGTCTTTGCTCAGTGTGTGCTTTAGTGTGGAAATAAAGAGTGCGCAAGTATGAAAAGAAGTGAATTTCATTAAGAGTTCAAGATTACAAATTTGGCTCCCTCAGGATTACCCCTGAGGAGGGAGGAGTTAGTTAAAATAAAGATAGGCCGGGAGCATCTTCGGCCGGTAATGAGGGGCATTAGTTGAGGACGAGGGGTCGAGATTGTCTTTGGAAGTAGGAGGCATTGTAGATAGATAAGCCGGGATAAAGATTGCTTCAATTTCTTCTTGGGCTGTGACGAAGGCCTCTTCCTGGGTCATTTCCCATTTGGAAACTTTTATGACCTTGTGAAACATGCCCAGATCCAGGTCATAGTAGACCATCCCAATTAGCTCAATGGATTCCTCCAGTCCCTCAATCATCGCATCAACCTTGGTGCTTTCAAGGCGCTCAATGAGGTCGGCCTACGGACTATTCAGTTCACTTCGGGTATTGACCAGTTCTCCACAGGTGTTGTCCAACTCTCCCATTGCCTGGCTCAGCTCATTTTTGACCTGAGTGAGATCGGCC